>CM067360.1:4478297-4614010 GCA_034401795.1 Chaetoderma sp. LZ-2023a
TAACAAAAAATATGGATGCAAAATGCAAGAGTATGAGAATTTAGGCTGGAAATACAAACATTCCTATTTGAAGAATTAATATCTAAGTTTCAAATATGAACATTTTAACATGAAACATGAATGAAAGAATTTAGGCCCAACATGGAAAAACTTGGTTATGAAATGATAACCACTGACCAATAATGTCAAATTCCTATTCAACAGGTCCAACCCCTATATTATTGACATGCTCACTCTGAAAATTCATCAACTAACAGCGCCCTTTAATGGTCAAGCCGGCAAAAACCACCCTCTGCGGTGGTATTGAGATTTTCAAGGATTTATCACTGGAATGCCTGGTTCGATACAGAGCCACGCATTCCTAGGATAAATTTTCCATTCTTTGCCTACAAATGGATATTCACTAAGTAAAAATGACAATTTCCTTAACCAATCTTTACCATTAAAGGGTTAATTAAACAAATTCAAC
This sequence comes from Chaetoderma sp. LZ-2023a, assembly GCA_034401795.1. NCBI lineage: Eukaryota > Metazoa > Mollusca > Caudofoveata > Chaetodermatida > Chaetodermatidae > Chaetoderma > Chaetoderma sp. LZ-2023a. The sequence goes on from CM067360.1 coordinate 4,478,767, forward strand.
TGGCTAGCATCCAGAATGCACACAGTACTGAAAATCCAGGTTGAAATGCGCACTGCTATTGTCAACATGATTGTGTTGTGGAAAAACACCCAGTCAAATGAGATGATGAGTGATAAATATACATGTATGATGTTTGTGGGGCATGATGTATTTTTCATATAGCTGGTTTATTGGCTGAAATATAAACAACATATTACATTCTTAACCCATAAATGGTCAGGATTTTGCAAGAAAATTCAAATCTGCTTATTGAAGTCCATTTGCAAGGCAAGATTCTGAGGCTACTTTTGGGAATTTACCACTGTAATCACTGATTTCGGTTATCGAGCCAGTCATTCCAGGGGTAAATTTCCAAAAAATAATCTTATTTTGGCCGGCAAATTGACATTGACACACCTGTAGAAGCTGGTTTTGGCCGGCTTGGGCATTAAAAGGTTAATAAACAGAAACTCAACTTTATTTATACATTATATTATATATCACCTAAAGAGCCATCTTTAATCAATATTCTGATCAACTACCACACACATCAGACTCAACAGTCAGCATACACAACTTTTAACCCGTTTAAGCATTAATAGTCAGGATTTGTCAAGAAAACTTTAGTTTGTCTTTAGTGGATGTCCATTTATAGGTCAAGAACAACAACAAGTTCCAGTTAAACTAGCCTCAAAAACAGTCACCGTGTCAGAAGCTTGACATAAAGTTGACACTTTGTGATTTCAAGGGTTAAAGGATTAATGTTAGTCCACTACATACTTAGTTACGTGGGTGTTGGAGAACACAACATTTATATGGAGTTGCTCTAGCATAGAAGCCCATACTGGCTATCTTGAAGCTAGCTTAATATTGTTGACACTTTGTGGTTTCAAGGGTTAAAGGATCAATCGCATTCCCCCATGGTGTACGGAACATTTTGTTGAATATTTTAAGACAGTTTAAGGTGGGGCTGATGTCCGGATGCTGTCCATGACAACAACAGCCTCCAGTCAAACTAGTTCCAAAACATTGAAACATGTCAGAGCCTAAACATATAGTTGACACTAAATATAATTGGTAGTATAGCTAACACTATATATAATTGGGTGTTGGAGAATAGACACACATTTGTAGTGAGTAACACTAGCCCAGAAAGCTGCACTGGCTACTTTGAAGGAATACATAAATTATAAAAATGCAGGTGAAGTAAGTATAGATTAGTACAATAATAACAATTAGTATGGCTAGTATTTAACTAGACATATAATTAGCACTCTGGGTTTTCAGCGGTCTCTGGGGTTAGATTTAGGCTTAGTCTCAGTCTACAAACCTGGCCATGAACCCTGTATGTGCTGTCTTACTGCTGAATTTCTGCAGATCACATTTATTAGATAAAGTTCAGTATATGCTTTGGGGTTTCAAGGGTTAAAGGATCAATCTCATTCCCCTCTGGTGTAGGCAACATTCCCCTCTGGTGTAGGCAACATTCCCCTCTGGTGTAGGCAACATTCCCCTCTGGTGTAGGCAACATTCCCCTCTGGTGTAGGCAACATTCCCCTCTGGTGTAGGCAACATTTTGTTGAATGTTTTTAACCCCTTAACCCTTAAATTTGTTCAAGAAAACTTCATTTTCTCAAAGAAAATGTCAATTTGCAGACCAAGAGTAGTTTTTGAAAACTTTCCCACTGACATGATTTGTGGTAAATTTTCACAAATTATTCTCCTTGGTCTGCAAATGGACATTTCCAGGACCACTGCAGAAACCGTCTATGGCCGATGTTAAAGGGTTAAGACAGTTTGAAGGGTGGGGGGTGCTATCTCTGACAATAACAGCTTCCAGTCGGACTACCTTCAACTCATGCCACAACGTCCGAGACTAGACGTATATAGTTGTCACTTTGTGGGTTTCAATGATTAAAGGAGTAATCTCCATTCAATACATGGGCGTTTCGATATGATGATTGTTTGATAATATTAAGCTTACGCAATCCACACTCCGATGTTTTAGATCTTAATAAAAAGAAATAATTTTAACAATCTCGCCACTACATACCAGATACAACAGATCATTTATGATGTATGATCGAGTTACATATTATGTTGAGTGATTTGAAACTAATTTGACTGGAATGTGTTTTGCTACCTATAATTAAGCCAAACAGTTCAAGTCAAACTAGTTACCAAAATACTAAAGACGTTACTTTTAATTATGTTGGGGCTTTCACATGAACCAACTAGGATTTCAGTGGTGAAAGCGTTGAGAGAAATACTTTTCCAAATTACCGCATCAGCTGCAGTACGAAAATTGGTGTCTTAAGCGATTCTTCAATCAGGATGGACACACACGAACGCGTAGTGGAACAAGAGCCATATACGATCTTCCAACATATACGTTGTGCCAGCGTGATCAAGGTTAATTAGATGGAAAAAACCCATTTAAAATTCGAGCAAATTTTTTAAGCGACAATAGCCTCCACATGGAGGTTTACGCATGGGGGTTTACGTTAATGACAGATGTCTGTCAAAATCGACCGAAAACCTTAACGCGCATTTTCATTGGCTGAGTGAAAACTACTTTCTGCGACTGTGCGCGGACTTTTCTTGGAGAAAACAACCAGAGGTAACATACGATGAATTACGACGTAAATAACTACGCCAAACACACTATCACAACCACCCTGTTTCTCCAACGCGCGCACGCGCACATCAAACCCACCACCTCAAGAATCACAACCACATAATTAAGCTAACCCATATAAATTCAGGTTACAATGACCTATACTAAACCATATAATTCCAAGTAATGCTAATTCCTGTTAATTTAGGCTAAGTCTGACTAACAATCCAAGACATCACCATCCCACGGAAACCGTGGTGGCAGTCCTCGTGCTGGGTAGTTAGTTTCAAAGACCAACGATTGATTTGCGCTTATTCCAATTGAACAGGTACATGAACAAGAGAATGATAAAGTCAAAGGAAAAGCAGCGCCATTATACTTAGGCCTACCGTACTGAGAATCGCGTAGCTTTTCACAGGTTGATGATAGGTGACCCCGAACAAGCACAAATTCTGACAGTTTGAAAGTTAATATTTGCCAGGTAAAGATCCGAATGCCAACTCACCGTTCCAGAGTAGCCATCTTTCATCTGACGTCATATGACGTCATAATGAGCTAAGCGGCGTGTAGGATGACGTTATAATCATTATGTCATAAATGATTTTATATGGCCCGTCTTAACTCTTAAAGGTTCATTCGTTGTTTGAATTGTATGTCTACTATTTAATAAACATGCTGTTGAATATTTTTAGACTAATTTAACTGTGCGCTGTTGCTGCCTATGGCAGCAACAGCGCACAGTTAAATTAGTTTTAAAATATTCAACAGCTTACCTGTACAGCTTTCTGAAAATTGATAGTCAGGAAGATCAGAGATCGATGATCCCAACGCCAGTGAGGTGTGGGTGGAGCTTAGATAGAAATGGCTAGGACATCGCTCAAAATGGAAAGGTCCAGTACACCTGCATCACGAGGAGGGCCGTTCCACCCACGTGACTTCCCAACGACAAGTCAACAGTGTAATAAAGGGCATTGATGAGCATGGGAACTCATTTACGGACAACTGTTCTAAACTACTTGTTTTAGGCCCTGAGAAATTGTGCTAAATGCTGGTTCAACTGTGTCCGGTGTTGAGCTGTTTGGTGCAGAACAAAATAGAAAAGATATGTACCAGATGCCGTTATTGATAAAACCATGACAATTCATGCTGCCATCAAGAAAACTCCACGCCCTTTGCTGAAGTCTCCAAGACCCAAATCCTACACTAAACACTTGCAGCTGGCAGCCATTTGTAATGATGTTAGCATATTTGGACATCTATATATCGCGCACTATAAGTGTGATTGAGACCACGATGTTTTTTTCTCACATGAAAATCAACATTATCCCCCAACTCAACATTATCAACCATCACTATCAAACTTTGGGGGGGGGGGGGTGGGGGTGTTGGGAAATACACAATGGAATAAAGTCCGATATGCTAAAATGTTTGGACTATAGTGGCCACGGAGAACTTCCATTATCGATATGTGTGATGCCAAAGTCCTTGATGGAGCGGCTCTTGTCTTCACTCTGTCCAGCGTCACCAGTTCTACATTCCGAGAATATGCCAACAAGGTCTTTATAACATTTTTGTGATCTGAATTAGAGAAAGTTAGTAGAGTAGACATCAAGTGAGAGATATACTTTACAAACCATATAAAGTCTTCCATTACAGTGGGGGGGGGGGGGGAAGCGCTCATATATGTTAGCAGTCATATATAAGACAGATGCTTCTAGCTATTTTCAAACTATCGCATTATAATATATCTTATAATAGATTGCAACGAAGTTGATTATAGAATCATATGATTGATCGATAAACTGGATTCATCCATTATCTAACAGGCTTTCATTTTTATCATCGTCACCATTTTCATTGTTTGAGCTTGCAATAACATAGCCTCACGATCCATTAGCTAAATTACGATAGCTGGTCCCTGCTCATGTGAGGGTAATGAAGTTTCGTGGAAACAGTGTGGATGCCACAATATGTGGCATGGATTTCACATCTAATAAATTCTTCGTTGATACAAAATGGAACTTCAAAGCATGTTCAAACATATATAAACTACATAGGTAGCCTCTCCAATACTGGAATTTGAGGATGAAGAGTTTCGTGAGAATCAATATCAATACTAATCTGTGTTCTTTGTATCCATATCTAAGGAACTGCCACTCAGACAATGGGGGAATCCATATCTAAGGAACTGTCGCTCAGACATTGGGGAAATCCATATCTATGGAATTGTCGCTCAGACAACGGGGAATCAATATCTAAGGAACTGTCGCTCAGACAATGGGGAATCCATATCTAAGTAATTGTCACTCGGCCAATGGGGAATCCATAGCTACAGAACTCCCACAGACAATGGGAATCCATATCTAAGGAATTGTCGCTCAGATAATGAGGTGTCCATATCTAAGGAACTGCCGGCCAGACAATGCAGAATCCATATCTAAGGAACTGTCGCTCAGACAATGGGGAATCCATACCTATGGATCTCTCGCTCAGGCAAAAGGGAATCCATATCTAAGGAACAGTCGGTCAGACAATGCAGAATCCATATCTAAGGAACTGTCGCTCAGACAATGTGGAAACCATATCTAAGGATCTCTCGCTCAGACAATAGAGAATCCATATCTATGGAACTGTCGCTGAGACAATGGAGACTCCATATCTAAGTAACTGTCGCTCAGACAATGGAGAATCCATATCTAAGAAACTGTTACTCAGACACTGGGGAATCCATATTTAAGGAAGTCTCGCTCAAATAATGGGAAATCCATATCTAACGAACTGTCGCTCAGACATGGGGAATCCCCATAGCTAAGTAACAGTCGCTCAGACAATGGGGAATCCATATCTATGGAACTGTCACTCACACAATGGAGAATCCATATCTAAGGAACCACAATGGGGAATCCCCATATCTAAGTAACTGCCGCGCCGACAATTGGGGTTGGGAGGGGGTGGGGGGGGGGGGTGGTGGGGGGGTGGGGGGTTCCATACAGCAAGGAATAGATAAATCAATTTCTAGCTACGCTCCACCCACGTTTTGTGCGGGTTGGGATCAATTTATCTATGTGGAAGCCTGATCTTCAAGAATCCCAAATTCCAGGTAAGCTGTTAAATATTTTGAAAGTAATTTGACTGGGGCTGCTGCTGACTTTCGTTGCAACCTCTCTCAGTCAAATTAGTCTTAGAATATTCAACAGAATGTGTATTAAATTGTAATCCCGTCAAAGACATTCACTGTTCATGACGGAGCTAGCTACGTATTGTGATGTCAACCTACACGTGACGTAAATGATAAATACGTCATATAATTGAGTGACAGATTAGACCCTACCATTCTTCGACCAACATTCTAGGTATACTACGCCCATTTCTAGCTAAGCTCCACCCACGTTTAGGGCGGGCTGGGATCGATTTATATATGTTGAACCCTGAATTCCCAGAATCCCAAATTCCAGGTAAGCTGTTGAATATTTTGAAAGCAATTTGGCTGGGACTGTTGCTGGCTATGGTAGCAACAGCTCTTAGTTAAATCGATCTTTAGAACATTCCACAGAATGTTTATTAAACTGTAGCCCCATCAGACATTACAATTCATAAGACGCTCACTTTTCAATGTTCATGACGGAGCTATACACGTCACTAGGTATTTTAATTTTAACCTATACGTGACGTAATGATAATGACGTCATATAATTGAGTGACAGATTAGAAACCCCCCCAACCCCCCCCCCCCATTCTTCAATCAATATTCATGCATATTAACCATTAAATCGATGTAGGTCCTACGGACATATTTGATTAATAAACCTGTTCGAATGTTAATCACAGCCATTGACGGATTCTGCTTCGCTGACACGATCGGGACCCTCTACGCCTTATCTGTGCCCTATGGTGGAAAGGATTTTACGTCAGCTTGTGCATGGTGTTTTCCGGAAGGCTACTTGGCATGCGGAATCCAGATATCAAACATGCTGAACACAGTACAGTTCATAAATAAGTTAGAACGTTTCCAAAACAAAGACAGAAACAGGTTAGTTAGTACAATTTTGAACATGATGTAGGAAATGTTCTGTTGAATATTTTGAACATAATTAAATTGAAAGACATTGCTACAAATCCAATTATGTTCAAAATATTCAAGTGAATTTTATTTTGATTTGGAAACATACTACGTTATTTCCGAGCTGTACTGTATTTTGAAAAAGTTAGCTGGAAGCTGATTATTCTTTAACAACTTTCAGTCTAATAGTTTTAAGAATATGGCTAGTAGATGTTAACCACAAGAGTGTTGCGTAATATGGATTTGAAAAAAATACATCGCTTTGCTAGTGTGTATGACTGTATAATAATACGTGCGCGCATGCGTGTGTGCGTTTGATTGACAGATCAATTAAAGTGCATGTTTATTTTGCTTATTAAAACTTTATTGACATATCAGTTATAAATATACACTGTTAGATTTCAATTAAAATACGACGGTTATATACGCGACAAGAACCGCATCCTCCTGACGGTCATCAATCAGTTAGAAAGATTTAGCATGCGCTCTCTGGTTCTTGCTACGCTCCACATGACGATCTCTGAAAGTGTGGATGATTCTAAAATATGAGACAAAAATAACAAGCTGTAAAATTAATAAGAGAGGTTATTATTAAACATAGCGAAGGATTGGTAAAGAGAGGAATGATAATCTTCAGCAGAAAAGAAGATTTATTAAACATTTGAACATGAAATAGCAAAAAATGTGCAAATATTAAAAATCATCTGCAAGGCAAGAAATACTCTGTTGAATATTTGTATGCTGATTTTACAGGTAGCAACATATTTATGTCAAATTACTTTCAACATATTAAACAGCTCGCCTGTGTAGTTACCTTGAAATTGAGATTGTGGGGATTCAGGGATCAGAAGGTAAATTTTAAGTTGCACCTAGCAAATAGTTCACGCTGAGGTCTGTCTGTCTGTCTGTCGGTCGGTCTGTCTGTCTGTCTGTCGGTCTGCCAGTCTGTCTGTGAAATTTTTGACATTTCTGAAACATTTTAGTCGCAACTATAGGAGCATTAAGCTGGTTTCGGATCGTTTCTAGCATTGTTCACTCAAATCAGCTTCCTTTCTTGTAAATAGGATGCGAGGATAACATATACCGCATACTCTTGTCAATATTTTGTGCTGTTCTTGCGCTTTGTCATTCATTTTCATTCAAATTGTGCAAAATATGGATGAAGAGAAAATTATCTGTGGCAAACACAGACATTAAAACGAGAGGTATCCAAATGTACAAGTACACAGGCCTAGATTAATTGTAACTACATGTGATAGTCTGTCTAACTGTATCAAACACTGGGAGTTTATCAATCTACCAGAAACTAAGTTGCATTCTGTCAGTTGTTTTGATAACGTCGCTTGTTTGGAGTAAGCATACGACCATTTACTCTAAGGTCGATTAATTTGCTAAAATATTGAATGGCTGACGTAACTATTGCAACTTTATACACAATGTATGAAGAATTAGTTAGGATTTTTAGGAAGAAATATTGACGAACAATGTCAAAGTAATTCACCTCGAAGCTTCTTACTTTGAAAACAACAGTTTAGGCTATATTTACTTTTGAATAATGCACCGAAGGAGTACATTAAGGTCAGTCACTGAGGATGGTAAGTTTCTAAAATGTCAGCCGCTTTCATACGATTATATGCTGTTCATTTTACAAGGAAAATTGCTCTAAGACGTTGTTGTCTAAGATACGTAGCAACATGTTTCAGCAACATCGTCTAAAATATCCGGCAATGTTTCCTGTTTTGACTCAGTGACAAGTAAGATCTTGCCATCAGCGGACTGCTTGTTAACTGCAATCTATCAGCTTATGTTAAAATAAATTAAACAATGATAATCATATGGTTGTGAATTTACATCTATACTATACTAACCTTATTATCATCTCCAGACTAGCAGCACTCCTAACAGGTCTCAGCATCCCGGTCAGCTACCCATCAGTATCCATGTCTCGGCATGTATGCACCAGAATGATGCGCCATTGCTATCAGTATGCAACTATAGTTATCCAATGAATTGTTCTTCTCCATACTTTCATAGGTACATTTCTTTGAGGGTAACATTTCTTCCTATTTATCCCCTACCACCAAACAAGTATTAATCTGAGACCAGTTCTATTAATATCAGTATGAATGAACCAGGTAGATCAACCCCGCCATCGGCATAATTACGGCACAAGGAGCAATACTTAGTCCACACAGCTCATCAACTTCATCTCTTCTCCACATGAAGCTACACTTAGACCAACATCACCAACTCAATCCCTCATCCACAAGGAGGAAGACTCCGAGTAATTTCCCGAACTACATCTTCCCGCCACGAGGAAAAGCATCTACACGAAAAACACCATCTATATGCCTCCGCCATAGGAAGCAACACTTATACCAAACTAGCCAACTACATCTCTGGGCCACAAGGATCAACCAAATTCAAAAGCGAGATCATTCTGCCATAAGGAGCAATCCATATATCAAACTCATCAACTATATCCATCCAGCACAAGAAGAAGCGCATAAGAACATGCTCGCCAACAAGGGGCAACACACGGACAAGCTCATGAATACCATTACTCCGCTACAAGAAGCAACATTTGGGACAAGCTCAGCAAGAATATCCCTCCGCCACATGGAGCAACACTTTGACCAATTTCATCAACGAAATTACCCCCGCCACAATAATCAAATCTCAGACCAAGCTCATCAACTAAATCTCTGCTGCAAGAAGCAACTATCACAACAAACTCATCAATGACAACACTCAACCACAAGAAAGAAGTCTTAGTCCAAACTCACCAATAACATCGCTTCGCCACCAGAAGAAACAACTACACCCATTCACCACAAAATCTATCAGACCAATCTCATCAACTGCACCACTCGATCACAAGAAACAACGCGGACCAAACTCATCAATGACATCTCAACAAGAAGCCGCGCTTAGACCAAATTCACCAGCTACATCACTCAACCACAACCCAAGTTGCAACACACAGCAAACTCACCAACTATGTATCTCCGCCACAAGAAGCAACTTACAAACAAACCCTATAAACTACATTGCTCCACCACAAAAGCACCACTTAGATCAAATTCATAATCTATATGACTCTGCCACGAAGATCAACACGTCAACCAAATTCACTAACAACATTTCTACGCAACAAGAAGCAACACTCAGACCAAACTAATCACCGACATCAATCTGGTCACAAGAACAAACCCATGAACTACATCATTCCGCCACAAGGAGCAACACAGAACAAACTCTCCAAATCTGCCACAAGGAGAAACACAGAGTAAGCTTACCAACTACATCGCTCCGCCACATGCAGCAACTCTTAAAACAAACTCATCAACTACATCGTTCCACATCCATGAACAACGCAAAACTGAACTCCTCAAACTAATCTCTCCACAACAAGAAGCAACTATAAGACCAATCTCATCAACTGCATCACTACGGCGCAGGGAACAATGCTTTCAACAAAGCTAACAACTGATCACTCCACAACAAGGAGGGACAGTAGGCCAAACTCCTTAATGGAATCAATTCACTACAAGGAGCAACACTTGGGTCAAGCTCATCAAATATATACCTCCACGACATGGCACAACATTTCGAACAAACTTACCAATTACATAATTCCGCATCAAGAAGCAACACCCAAGCCAAACTTGCCAACCGAATTGTTGCGCCACAAAAGCAACACAGACAAAACTAATTAACTACATCACCCTGCCACAAGAAGCAACACTTAGAGACCAAGCTCATTAACTAACACTCTCTGACGCAAGAAGACACAAAACATGAAAACAAATTCATCAATTTCCAGCACTCCGCCACAGGAAGGAAGCCTGAAAAGAAATTTACCACTACATCTCTCTGCAACAGGAAGCAACACCTAGATCAAACTCACCAGATACATCGCTACGCCACAAGGAGCAACACGTAGACCAATCTCATCTACTACATAATTTCGCCACATCCCAAGCAGCAACACATATCAAACTCACCAACTATAATTCTCTGCAAATATAAGTAGCATATAGACGAAACCCATCAACTACATTGCTACATCATGAGAAGCAACACATCAACCAAACTAAAAAAGCAACACTCGTCACCGATATCAAGCTGCCACAAGAATCAACATATCCTTCAACCACAAGTAGAAATACTATGAGCAAGCTAATCAACTACTTTGCCCCGCCACAAGGAGTAATACATTGACCAAATCTGCCAACTCTGCCACAAGCAGCATGCCGACCAAACTCGTCAACTACATTTATCAGCAATAAGGAGCAACACATATTAAGCTCATCAAATAAATCTCCCATCACAAGAAGCAACAATTAGATCAAATGCAACGACTATGTCACTTATCTACAAATAGCACCCAATTGAAACAAACTCACTAACTAAATCTCTCTGCCACAATAAGGAACACTTAGACCAAACTTATCAATTGCATTTTTACACCACAAGGAGTGAACCTTAGAAAAAACTCGTTAACTACTTCCTTCTGCCAAAAGAAGTAAAATTTTGACCAACGTCATCAACGGCATTTTTCTGACACAATAAACTACGCTTGAACCAAACTGAACAATGTATCCCTAAAAACCAACAGAAACCAACATTCAATCGAACTCATTAACTGCATTGCTCCACCACAAGTAACACAAATTCAGCACCATCTCTCTGCTACAGGAAACAACACTCAGACTTAATTCACCAACAATATCACTCCACCACAAGGAACAAAGCCTAGACCAATCCCATCAACTACACCGCTCCACCACGAGAACCAACGCTTAGAGCAAACTCACCAACTACATCGCTCAGCCACAAGGAAGAAAGCCTAGAGCAAACTCACCAAATACATCGCTCATCCACAAGGAAGAAAGCCTAGAGCAAACTCACCAACTACATCGCTCAGCCACAAGGAACAAAGCCTAGAGCAAACTCGCCAACTACATCGCTCAGCCACAAGGAACAAAGCCTAGAGTAAACTCGCCAATTACATCGCTCAGTCACAAGGAACAAAGCCTAGAGCAAACTCGCCAACCACATGGCTCAGCCACAAGGAACAAAACCTAGAGCAAACTCACCAACTACATCTCTCAGACACAAGGAACAAAGCCTAGAGCAAACTCGCCAACTACATCGCTCAGCCACAAGGAACAAAGACTAGAACAAACTCGCCAACTACATCGCTCAGCCACAAGGAACAAAGCCTAGAGCAACTCACCAACTACATCGCTCAGCCACAAGGAACAAAGACTAGAACAATCTCGCCAACTACATCGCTCAGCCACAAGGAACAAAGCCTAGAGCAAACTCGCCAACTACATCGCTCAGCCACAAGGAACAAAGCCTAGAGTAAACTCGCCAATTACATCGCTCAGTCACAAGGAACAAAGCCTAGAGCAAACGCACCACCTACATCGCACAGAGACAAGGAACAAAGCCTAGAGCAACTCACCAACTACATCGCTCAGCCACAAGGAACAAAGACTAGAACAAACTCGCCAACTACATCGCTCAGCCACAAGGAAGAAAGCCTAGAGCAAACTCACCAACTACATCGCTCAGCCACAAGGAACAAAGCCTTAGAGCAAACTCGCCAACTACATCGATCAGCCACAAGGAACAAAGACCAGAGCAAACGCGCCAACTACACCGCTCAGCCACAATGAACAAAGCCTAGAGCAAACTCACCAACTACATCTCTCAGACACAAGGAACAAAGACTAGAGTGAACTCACCAACTACATCGCTCAGCCACAAGGAACAAAGCCTAGAGCAAACGCACCACCTACATCGCTCAGAGACAAGGAACAAAGCCTAGAGCAACTCACCAACTACATCGCTCAGCCACAAGGAACAAAGACTAGAACAATCTCGCCAACTACATCGCTCAGCCACAAGGAACAAAGCCTAGAGCAAACTCGCCAACTACATCGCTCAGCCACAAGGAACAAAGCCTAGAGTAAACTCGCCAATTACATCGCTCAGTCACAAGGAACAAAGCCTAGAGCAAACGCACCACCTACATCGCTCAGAGACAAGGAACAAAGCCTAGAGCAACTCACCAACTACATCGCTCAGCCACAAGGAACAAAGACTAGAACAAACTCGCCAACTACATCGCTCAGCCACAAGGAAGAAAGCCTAGAGCAAACTCACCAACTACATCGCTCAGCCACAAGGAACAAAGCCTTAGAGCAAACTCGCCAACTACATCGATCAGCCACAAGGAACAAAGACCAGAGCAAACGCGCCAACTACACCGCTCAGCCACAATGAACAAAGCCTAGAGCAAACTCACCAACTACATCGCTCAGACACAAGGAAAAAATCCTAGAGCAAACTCACCAACTACATCGCTCAGCCACAAGGAACAAATCCTAGAGCAAACTCACCAACTACATCGCTCAACCACAATGAACAAAGCCTGGAGCAAACTCACCAACTACATCGCTCAGCCACAAGGAACAAACTCTAGAGCAAACTCGCCAACTACATCGCTCAGCCACAAGGAACACAGCCTAGAGCAAACTCGCCAACTACATCGCTCAGCCACAAGGAACAAAGCCTAGAGCAAACTCGCCAACTACACCGCTCAGCCACAAGGAACAAAGCCTAGAGCAAACTCACCAACTACATCGCTCAGCCACAAGGAACAAAGCCTGGAGCAAACTCGCCAACAACATCGCTCAGCCACCAGGAACAAAGCCTAGAGCAAACTAGCCAACCACACCGCTCAGCCACAAGGAACAAAGCCTAGAGCAAACTCACCAACTACATCGCTCAGCCACAAGGAACAAAGCCTAGAGCAAACTCACCTACTACATCGCTCAGCCACAAGGAACAAAGACTAGAGCAAACTCACCAAATAAATCGCTCAGCCACAAGGAACAAAGCTTAGAGCAACTCACCAACTACATCGCTCAGCCACAAGGAACAAAGCCTAGAGCAAACTCGCCAACTACATCGCTCAGCCACAAGGAACAAAGCCTAGAGCAAACTCGCCAACTACATCGCTCAGCCACAAGGAACAAAGACTAGAGAAAACTCACCAACTACATCGTTCAGACACAAGGAACAAAGCCTAGAGCAAACTCACCAATTACATCGCTCAGCCACAAGGAACAAAGCCTAGAGCAAACTCACCAACTACATCGCTCAGCCACAAGGAACAAAGCCTAGAGCAACTCACCAACTACATCGATCAGCCACAAGGAACAAAGACTAGAACAAACTCGCCAACTACATCGCTCAGCCACAATGAACAAAGCCTAGAGCAAACTCGCCAACTACATCGCTCAGCCACAAGGAACAAAGCCTAGAGCAAACTCGCCAACTACATCGCTCAGCCACAAGGAACAAAGACTAGAGCAAACTCGCCAACTACACCGCTCAGCCACAAGGAACAAAGTCTAGAACAAACTCACCAACTACATCGCTCAGCCACAAGGAACAAATCCTAGAGCAAGCTCACCAACTACATCGCTCAACCGCAATGAACAAAGCCTGAAGCAAACTCACCAACTACATCGCTCAGCCACAAGGAACAAACTCTAGAGCAAACTCGCCAACTACATCGCTCAGCCACAAGGAGCACAGCCTAGAGCAAACTCGCCAACTACATCGCTCAGCCACAAGGAACAAAGCCTAGAGCAAACTCGCCAACTACACCGCTCAGCCACAAGGAACAAAGCCTAGAGCAAACTCACCAACTACATCGCTCAGCCACAAGGAACAAAGCCTAGAGCAAACTCACCTACTACATCGCTCAGCACAAGGAACAAAGCCTAGAGCAAACTCACCACCTACATCGCTCAGACACAAGGAACAAAGTCTAGAGCAAACTCACCAACTACATCGCTCAGCCACAAGGAGCAAAGCCTAGAGCACTCACCAAATAAATCGCTCAGCCACAAGGAACAAAGCTTAGAGCAACTCACCAACTACATCGCTCAGCCACAAGAAACAAAGCCTAGAGCAAACTCGCCAACTACATCACTCAGCCATAAGGAACAAAGCCTAGAGCAAACTCGCCAACTACATCGCTCAGCCACAAGGAACAAAGACTAGAGAAAACTCACCAACTACATCGTTCAGACACGAGGAACAAAGCCTAGAGCAAACTCACCAATTACATCGCTCAGCCACAAGGAACAAAGCCTAGAGCAAACTCACCAACTACATCGCTCAGCCACAAGGAACAAAGCCTAGAGCAAACTCGCCAACTACATCGCTCAGCCACAAGGAACAAAGACTAGAGAAAACTCACCAACTACATCGTTCAGACACAAGGAACAAAGCCTAGAGCAAACTCACCAATTACATCGCTCAGCCACAAGGAACAAAGCCTAGAGCAAACTCACCAACTACATCGCTCAGCCACAAGGAACAAAGCCTAGAGCAACTCACCAACTACATCGATCAGCCACAAGGAACAAAGACTAGAACAAACTCGCCAACTACATCGCTCAGCCACAATGAACAAAGCCTAGAGCAAACTCGCCAACTACATAGCTCAGCCACAAGGAACAAAGCCTAGAGCAAACTCGCCAACTACATCGCTCAGCTACAAGGAACAAAGACTAGAGCAAACTCGCCAACTACACCGCTCAGCCACAAGGAACAAAGTCTAGAACAAACTCACCAACTACATCGCTCAGCCACAAGGAACAAATCCTAGAGCAAGCTCACCAACTACATCGCTCAACCGCAATGAACAAAGCCTGAAGCAAACTCACCAACTACATCGCTCAGCCACAAGGAACAAACTCTAGAGCAAACTCGCCAACTACATCGCTCAGCCACAAGGAGCACAGCCTAG
Organism: Chaetoderma sp. LZ-2023a; assembly: GCA_034401795.1. Classification (NCBI taxonomy): domain Eukaryota; kingdom Metazoa; phylum Mollusca; class Caudofoveata; order Chaetodermatida; family Chaetodermatidae; genus Chaetoderma; species Chaetoderma sp. LZ-2023a. The sequence continues at coordinate 4,494,265 of CM067360.1, forward strand.
AGCAAACTCGCCAACTACATCGCTCAGCCACAAGGAACAAAGCCTAGAGCAAACTCGCCAACTACACCGCTCAGCCACAAGGAACAAAGCCTAGAGCAAACTCACCAACTACATCGCTCAGCCACAAGGAACAAAGCCTAGAGCAAACTCACCTACTACATCGCTCAGCACAAGGAACAAAGCCTAGAGCAAACTCACCACCTATATCGCTCAGACACAAGGAACAAAGTCTAGAGCAAACTCACCAACTACATCGCTCAGCCACAAGGAGCAAAGCCTAGAGCAAACTCACCAAATAAATCGCTCAGCCACAAGGAACAAAGCTTAGAGCAACTCACCAACTACATCGCTCAGCCACAAGAAACAAAGCCTAGAGCAAACTCGCCAACTACATCACTCAGCCATAAGGAACAAAGCCTAGAGCAAACTCGCCAACTACATCGCTCAGCCACAAGGAACAAAGACTAGAGAAAACTCACCAACTACATCGTTCAGACACGAGGAACAAAGCCTAGAGCAAACTCACCAATTACATCGCTCAGCCACAAGGAACAAAGCCTAGAGCAAACTCACCAACTACATCGCTCAGCCACAAGGAACAAAGCTAGAGCAAACTCACCAATTACATCGCTCAGCCACAAGGAACAAAGACTAGAGCAAACTCACCAAATAAATCGCTCAGCCACAAGGAACAAAGCTTAGAGCAACTCACCAACTACATCGCTCAGCCACAAGGAACAAAGCCTAGAGCAAACTCGCCAACTACATCGCTCAGCCACAAGGAACAAAGCCTAGAGCAAACTCGCCAACTACATCGCTCAGCCACAAGGAACAAAGACTAGAGAAAACTCACCAACTACATCGTTCAGACACAAGGAACAAAGCCTAGAGCAAACTCACCAATTACATCGCTCAGCCACAAGGAACAAAGCCTAGAGCAAACTCAACAACTACATCGCTCAGCCACAAGGAACAAAGCCTAGAGCAACTCACCAACTACATCGATCAGCCACAAGGAACAAAGACTAGAACAAACTCGCCAACTACATCGCTCAGCCACAATGAACAAAGCCTAGAGCAAACTCGCCAACTACATCGCTCAGCCACAAGGAACAAAGCCTAGAGCAAACTCGCCAACTACATCGCTCAGCCACAAGGAACAAAGACTAGAGCAAACTCGCCAACTACACCGCTCAGCCACAAGGAACAAAGTCTAGAACAAACTCACCAACTACATCGCTCAGCCACAAGGAACAAATCCTAGAGCAAACTCACCAACTACATCGCTCAACCGCAATGAACAAAGCCTGAAGCAAACTCACCAACTACATCGCTCAGCCACAAGGAACAAACTCTAGAGCAAACTCGCCAACTACATCGCTCAGCCACAAGGAACACAGCCTAGAGCAAACTCGCCAACTACATCGCTCAGCCACAAGGAACAAAGCCTAGAGCAAACTCGCCAACTACACCGCTCAGCCACAAGGAACAAAGCCTAGAGCAAACTCACCAACTACATCGCTCAGCCACAAGGAACAAAGCCTGGAGCAAACTCGCCAACAACATCGCTCAGCCACAAGGAACAAAGCCTAGAGCAAACTAGCCAACCACACCGATCAGCCACAAGGAACAAAGCCTAGAGCAAACTCACCAACTACATCGCTCAGCCACAAGGAACAAAGCCTAGAGCAAACTCACCAACTACATCGCTCAGCCACAAGGAACAAAGCCTAGAGCAAACTCACCTACTACATCGCTCAGACACAAGGAACAAAGTCTAGAGCAAACTCACCAACTACATCGCTCAGCCACAAGGAGCAAAGCCTAGAGCAAACTCACCAAATAAATCGCTCAGCCACAAGGAACAAAGCTTAGAGCAACTCACCAACTACATCGCTCAGCCACAAGGAACAAAGCCTAGAGCAAACTCGCCAACTACATCGCTCAGCCACAAGGAACAAAGCCTAGAGCAAACTCGCCAACTACATCGCTCAGCCACAAGGAACAAAGACTAGAGAAAACTCACCAACTACATCGTTCAGACACAAGGAACAAAGCCTAGAGCAAACTCACCAATTACATCGCTCAGCCACAAGGAACAAAGCCTAGAGCAAACTCACCAACTACATCGCTCAGCCACAAGGAACAAAGCCTAGAGCAAACTCACCAATTACATCGCTCAGCCACAAGGAACAAAGACTAGAGCAAACTCACCAAATAAATCGCTCAGCCACAAGGAACAAAGCTTAGAGCAACTCACCAACTACATCGCTCAGCCACAAGGAACAAAGCCTAGAGCAAACTCGCCAACTACATCGCTCAGCCACAAGGAACAAAGACTAGAGAAAACTCACCAACTACATCGTTCAGACACAAGGAACAAAGCCTAGAGCAAACTCACCAATTACATCGCTCAGCCACAAGGAACAAAGCCTAGAGCAAACTCACCAACTACATCGCTCAGCCACAAGGAACAAAGCCTAGAGCAACTCACCAACTACATCGATCAGCCACAAGGAACAAAGACTAGAACAAACTCGCCAACTACATTGCTCAGCCACAATGAACAAAGCCTAGAGCAAACTCGCCAACTACATCGCTCAGCCACAAGGAACAAAGCCTAGAGCAAACTCGCCAACTACATCGCTCAGCCACAAGGAACAAAGACTAGAGCAAACTCGCCAACTACACCGCTCAGCCACAAGGAACAAAGTCTAGAACAAACTTACCAACTACATCGTTCAGACACAAGGAACAAAGCCTAGAGCAAACTCACCAACTACATCGCTCAGCCACAAGGAACAAAGCCTAGAGCAGACTCGCCAACTACATCGCTCAGCCACAAGGAACAAAGACTAGAGAAAACTCACCAACTACATCGTTCAGACACAAGGAACAAAGCCTAGAGCAAACTCACCAATTACATCGCTCAGCCACAAGGAACAAAGCCTAGAGCAAACTCACCAACTACATCGCTCAGCCACAAGGAACAAAGCCTAGAGCAACTCACCAACTACATCGATCAGCCACAAGGAACAAAGACTAGAACAAACTCGCCAACTACATTGCTCAGCCACAATGAACAAAGCCTAGAGCAAACTCGCCAACTACATCGCTCAGCCACAAGGAACAAAGCCTAGAGCAAACTCGCCAACTACATCGCTCAGCCACAAGGAACAAAGACTAGAGCAAACTCGCCAACTACACCGCTCAGCCACAAGGAACAAAGTCTAGAACAAACTCACCAACTACATCGTTCAGACACAAGGAACAAAGCCTAGAGCAAACTCACCAACTACATCGCTCAGCCACAGGGAACAAAGCCTAGAGCAAACTCACCAACTACATCACTCAGCCACATGGAACAAAGCCTAGAGCAAACTCACCAACTACATCGCTCATCCACAAGGAACAAAGCCTAGAGCAAACTCGCCACGTACATCGCTCAGCCTCAAGGAACAAAGCCTAGAGCAAACTCACCATCTACATCGTTCAGACACAAGGAACAAAGCCTAGACAAAACTCACCAACTACATCGCTCAGCCACAAGGAACAAAGCCTGGAGCAAACTCACCAACTACATCGCTCAGCCACAAGGAAGAAAGCCTAGAGCAAACTCACCATCTACATCGTTCAGACACAAGGAACAAAGCCTAGACAAAACTCACCAACTACATCGCTCAGCCACAAGGAACAAAGCCTGGAGCAAACTCACCAACTACATCGCTCAGCCACAAGGAAGAAAGCCTAGAGCAAACTCACCAACTACATCGCTCAGCTACAAGGAACAAAGCCTAGAGCAACTCACCAACTACATCGCTCAGCCACAAGGAACAAAGACTAGAACAAACTCGCCAACTACATCGCTCAGCAACAAGGAACAAAGCCTAGAGCAAACTCGCCAACTACATCGCTCAGCCACAAGGAACAAAGCCTAGAGTAAACTCGCCAATTACATCGCTCAGCCACAAGGAACATAGCCTAGAGCAAACTCGCCAACTACATGGCTCAGCCACAAGGAACAAAGACTAGAGCAAACTCACCGCATACATCGCTCAGCCACAAGGAAGAAAGCCTAGAGCAAACTCACCAACTACATCGCTCAGCCACAAGGAACAAAGCCTAGAGCAAACTCGCCAACTACATCGCTCAGCCATAAGGAACAGAGCCTAGAGCAAACTCGCCAACTACCTCGCTCAGCCACAAGGAACAAAGACTAGAGCAAACTCGCCAACTACACCGCTCAGCCACAAGGAACAAAGCCTAGAGCAAAATCACCAACTACATCGTTCAGACACAAGGAACACAGCCTAGAGTAAACTCACCAACTACATCGCTCAGCCACGAAGAACAAAGCCTAGAGCAACTTACCAACTACATCGCTCAGCCACAAGGAACAAAGCCTAGAGCAAACTCGCCAACTACATCGCTCAGCCACAAGGAACAAAGCCTAGAGTAAACTCGCCAATTACATCGCTCAGCTACAAGGAACAAAGCTAGAGCAAACTCGCCAACTACATCGCTCAGCCACAAGGAACAAAGCCTAGAGCAAACTCGCCAAGTACATCGCTCAGCCACAAGAAACAAAGCCTAGAGCAAACTAACCAACTACATCGCTCAGCCACAAGAAACAAATCCTAGCCAACTACATCGCTCAGCCACAAGGAACAAAGCCTAGATCAAACTCACCAACTACATCGCTCAGCCACAAGGAACAAAGCCTAGAGCAAACTCACAAACTACATCGCTCAGCCACAAGGAACACAGTCTAGAGCAAACTCACCAACTACATCGCTCAGCCACAAGGAACAAAGCCTAGAGCAAATTCACCAACTACATCGCTCAGCCACAAGGAACAAATCCTGGAGCAAACTCACCAACTACACCGCTCAGCCACAAGGAACAAAGCCTAGAGCAAACTCACCAACTACACCGCTCAGCCACAAGTACAAGGCCTAGAGCAGATTCACCAACTACACCGCTCAGCCACAAGGAACAAAGCCTAGAGCAAACTCACCAACTACATCGCTCAGCCACAAGGAACAAAGCCTAGAGCAAACTCACCAACTACATCGCTCAGCCACAAGGAACAAAGTCTAGAGCAAACTCACCAACCACATCGCTCAGCCACAAGGAACAAAGCCTAGTGCAAACTCACCAACTACATCGCTCAGCCGCAAGGAACAAAGCCTAGAGGAAACTCACCAACTACATCGCTCAGCAACAAGGAACAAAGCCTAGAGCAAACTCACCAACTACATGGCTCAGCCACAAGGAACAAAGCCTAGAGCAAACTCACCAAGTACATCGCTCAACCACAAGGAACAAAGCCTAGAGCAAACTCACCAACTACATCGCTCAACCACAAGGAGCAACACTTAGAGCAAACTCACCAACTACATCGCTCAGCCACAAGGAGCAACACTATGATCAAATTCACCAAGAACATCGCTCCGCACCAAGAACCAACACTTAGCCAAAACTCGGCAACTAAATTGCCCAACCACAAGGAGCAATATCGCCCCACTACTAGAACCAAAACTTGGTCCAAACTCGCCAACTACCTCCCTCTGCCAGAAGCGAAACTTAGACCATATTCATCAACTACTTTACTCCGTCATAACGAGCAACACATGTACCGCACCCATCCACAAGGCTACACGTTACAGAAGAAGCAATACTTAGACCAGAGATGTGGTCTACATCCTCCGCAACGAGCAGCGCTTAGACCAGACACGCGATCTACGGCCTCCACAACGAGCAATACTTAGAAAACATGCGATCTGCATGCAAAAGAAATAAATCTTCGACTAATCATACCATTTGTACCTGGCCAGAAGAAACATCACTTAGAACATGTTCTGCCTATACTTGACACACATATCCATCACAAGGGGCAGCAAATAGAGAAATATCACCAGCTGCCTCAGATAAAAAAATCAACACATAAACTGAATTTAACATCTCCATGACAGCCCCAGACGGAGAAACAATGAACTATAATGACCCTAACTCATCTACATTCCTTTGCTACAAGGGGAAGCAATTAAACAAGATTCACTATTTGCAAACCCCTTTGTCATAAAGAGCAACATATCACGCAAGTTCCGCAGCTTGAGAAGCAACACATAGACCACATCAACTCACTAGATAACTTCACCATAAGTGTATCAAACCAATTCTTTTGTCTACATGATGCCGTCAGTAGAATCCAACCGTAATACTGTCGCATTGTTCCACAATTAGCATAGTTTCTCTCTTCTATGACAGAATTCAGAGCCATAGGCCCTACGTTTACCACTATGTCTATACCAAACTCATCAACTGAAAGTGCGACAGCTACGTAGAGTCTACATGACTCCACCACACGGCGCGCGAATTAGACCAAGCTCTCCATCTGCAGGAGGCGGTGAGCAATCACACTCATAACTGGGCGGTCATATGGGTTAGTTGCCTTACAATCATGACCAAGATCGGACATTTCTTTAAATTTGGCTCGTTCACCAATAACAGCAAAGAGGTGGCCTAGGCCGAAAATATCAGATTTTTCTGTTGTCGCATCACCTGCTTTCGTCTCGGGTGGGATATGCTGACAATTTTTCAACAGGTCACCAGCTTGGTACCTGAGACCCTCTGCAACAGTACAATTGCCCATATCGATGAACTTCACAATTGGGTAGTCGCGGTTTGTGTGAAAATCGATCATAATGTTGTCCTGTTTGACATCATTGTTTAGGATATGCATGGCGTGCATTTTGTGTAGACCAACACATAGGCTCTGACAAATCCTTAGCCAGGTCAAAAGACGTAGATTAGATCCGGATGGTTTACAGTAGCGATAAAGTGTACCGCCACCTCCAATAAACTCTTGCACAAGAGCTAACTCAGGATCATCATCAGTTCCCAAATTTACAAGTCCGTACATTTTAGGCACAAATCCAGTCGGGCTAAGATATGACAATATCTGTGACTCGAAAATGATTAACTCATAATCAATGCCAGCACCGTAAAAAATCTTCAATGCAACTTTTTTCACAGGCGAGTGAGGTGCGATTATAAGATTGGCCAAGGTAACGGTGCTAAATGTGCCTTCACCGATAATATATTCTGACCCATCCTCATTAAAGTCCTTGATAATTCTCAGATTTGATACTTCATCAACAAAGATATTATTAACTGGATCGATCTCTAACGCCATGTCAAATGGGTCTACACTTGATCCTTCGTTTACACATTTCTTCAGCTCATCCAACAGGTATTTACCGCTTCGCTGTTGCAGTATCTTTCTCGCATCCATCACCTCAGGTAGGTTTTTACCTTTTCGGCAAAGATCATCTAATATGTCCACGCTTGTTGGAGGTAGCATGTAATCAGTGATAGAATTAGTCATATAATTTCTTCCAGAAGAGGCAATCTTGCGCATACCATTCACCAGTGCACCACCGATATACTTAGCGCCGGACAAGAAACGGCTGAATGGTTGTCCAGCAGGGTGCATATGGTTCTGAGGAGGAATCGCTCCTTGTATATTACTGGCAGATGCTGCGTCATCTCGATGCTCATCTGACCCGCCATGGAGGCAATGCACGGGAAATGCGGGCTGTTGCATTGCTGTAAGCTGCCTCTCCTTACTTTGGGCTGTATTATTCTGAGATTGAATCGCCTTGCTAAATCGATAGATTGACCCACTTTCGTTTCGCATGTAGGTACTAGTTGGAAGAGAGTATACGCGACTGCCATTCTTGCCACAGATTGGCGATGGTATGAATTGAGCTATGCCGGAGTTTGTTGATTGTACAGCTTCAGATGCGCTCGATGATAGGCCTAACTCACTCCTCCGTGGTATTTCTAGACCGATGACTCCATTATTACTGAACCCACGTGACTTCCAGGCATTATTCAGCAGTCCTGTATTCGCCATTGGCATGCTCCTATAGAGTGATCCATTCAAAGACATACTTGATACTCCAGGAAACATCTGTCGAAGAAATGTGCATAAAGTCACTCCTTGCTACAACGGACACCTGGCTTAATGGGTGGGGCGGTGGTGGTGGTGGAGCATGGAAGGGGACAAATGAATGTGTTTCTATAACACAGTTGCTCATAGATGTTAGATAATTGAGGGATCTAATCTGTTACTCGAGTATCTGACATCATATAATGAAGTACGTCACTTATTAACTTATGTCACAATAAAATGACGCACGTGTCTAAGGAAGTAACAAAGGCCCGTTAAGAATGTGTCTGAATTGTATGTCTTTGTTGAATCTACAATTTAATTATACATTCTGTTGAAGATTTTGAAACGAATTTGAATGGGAGCTGTTGCTCCGTTAAATTGATTTCAAACTATTATACAACTTAGGTTCTACCTGTATAATTATCTGGAAATTTTGATTCTGAGCGTCCATGGCTCAAAGAGATTGGTTCAAATGCACGTACAGAATGGGCGGAGCGTAACCAGAAATGGGCTGGGCATAGTTATAAGTAATAGTTTAGTGAAAAATGATGAATTAAATGTCTACTGAAATGAGATGACACTGATTCCAGCTAAATAAGTAAGTATAAATAAGTAATAAACAGATCCTGAAATAATACCTTTGCTTTATCTGTAATTATAGGCTAACCTAACCCATATAGGCCCAAACTATGTTCAGCTAAGCACAAAACCTAACCATATAGGGCCACACTATATCCAGCTAATTGCAAAACCTAACCCATATAGGCCCACGCTATGTCCAGCTAAGCTTGAAACCTCACCCATATAGGTCCACACTATGTCCAGCTAAGCGCAAAACATAACCCATATTAGCCCACACTTTGTCCAGCTAAGCGCAAACTCCTAACCCATATAGGCCCACACTATTTCCAGCTAAGCGTGAAACCTATCCCATATAGGTCCACACTATGTCCAGCTAAGCTTGAAACCTAACCCATATAGGTCCACACTATGTCCAGCTAAGCGCAAAACATAACCCATATTGGCCCACACTTTGTCCAGCTAAGCGCAAACTCCTAACCCATATAGGCCCACACTATGTCCAGCTAAGCGTGAAATCTAACCCATATAGGCCCACACTATGTCCAGCTAAGCGTGAAATCTAACCCATATAGGCCCACACTATGTCCAGCTAAGCGCAAAACTTAACCTGAAGAGAAAATTTCTACGCTGCAAATATATGTCAGAACAAGAGGCCCTCGGGCCTGTGATGCTCACCTGGACCATTATCATTTGAAACGTTTGCATTTAAATAGACAGACGACGGCTGATTTTCGTAAAATCCAAAATGGCCACCTTAAAAATTGACCATCAAATTGTCTTTGATATGCTGAAGCCTGATGCCATAGGATGGTTGCTCTCAAGTTTCACTGATACCGGGCGATTAATTAAGGAGTAGAAGCGTTTTAAGTGGTTCTGGAAATTTTCAGTAAATCCAAGAAACCCCGCAAAAAAATTAACCAATCCAAATTCTGAATAGAAGCTCTAAAACCTACTACCGTAGGATCCTTCCAGCCAAATTTGGATAAAATCTGTCAAGCGGTTTAGCAGGTTGCCTTCATTTTAAAGGATTTCCGGATAATTTTTGGAAAATCCAAGGCTGCAAAAATCTTCCCCAATCAAAATTCTCGTTTGTGATTCGTTGACTCGGTGAAGCCTCCTGAGATAAAATTTCTCCACACAATTTTCGTTGAAATTGTGCAATTACGGGTGAGTAGCGTTTTAAACGGATCCGGTGCATTCTAGGTAATTCCAAGATGCTCGGCAAAGAAAATCGACTAATCAAAATTCTGAATAGAAGTTCTAGACCCTACTACCGTAGGATCCCTCCATTCAAATTTGGCTAAAATCCACGAAGCGATTAAGGAGGTGCGTTTTGACAATCGCTGGTAAGTTTTCATAAAGTCTGCGATTTTCACTCAAAAAATTGACCAAGCAAAATTTTGAATATACGTTCAGGAGGCGACTACCATAGTGCGAGCCAAATCTGGTTGAAATCTGTGAAACAGCTGAGGAGGACAAACGTTTTGATAATCTCCATTAAATAATTCATATAATCTAAGATTTTCAACCAACCCCCAAAACCAGGGACCGGCGGCATGCAACAGACAGACAGACAGACGACGGACGCTTGCCATGGAGTAAGCTTATTTGTCATTTCGGGCCAGGTGAGCTAATGATATGAATGTAGTGTATGCTAGGTTTTTCCCAGTTTTATTTATTCTCTCAGGCCATTTTTACAACAGCATATGAAGTAGTTTTGATAATTTACAATGTGACGGTAGAGATATAGAGTTGTTATCGAACAAATTATTATTATTATTATTATTATTATTATTATTATTTATTATTATTATTATTATTATTATTATTATTATTATTATTACCATTATCACTACAATCAGTATTACATCTTAACAAGCTTGTACATCTAGGCATGGATTTTCTTTGATTGCGCTAGAAATGTTGACAGTCTGGTAAGGAGTGGCATATTACACTTTGCAAACAATCCTCTGGTTTTCTCTATAGTGTTATTTTGTACAAAGTATGCAGGTATGTATTTCTGTCTTAGATTATTATATTTTGGGCAGCTAAAAAGGAAATGAATCTGATCATCTAGACAGTTACAGAGGGTGCATAGTCGTTCAGAGCGGTCAATGCCGAGCCATCTCTTTGATTCTATGTACAATTTGTGGTTTAATGTCCTAAAATGGCATATACTCAGTGCCTCACGATATGGTTAGATTTTTTGATATTTTTCGAATGTTAGGGTTTTTTGATTAGATTGTAGAATGTTAATCGTGTTGATTCAGTTAAAACTCGTTTCCACTCATCCATGTATTGTTCGTTTGAAATATTTCTTGTTGTATTAACTCCCTGCCAGGTGTTGATACTTTCATCTGTGAATAGATCTGCTTGACCGCTTGCTTCTAGAATTGATTTAATCGTTTCAATCCACTTGATTTTTATATTCTGGTCTCTGGAGAGCTCTACACTTAAATAATAGAATGTTGAAGACTGTTTTCCGTATCCTGCTTTTACTAGCCCGGCCCAGAATCTTATCATATTACATTTTATGGTTATCTTAAGTGGACATTTTCCCAGTTCACCATATATCATTACATTTTGTGTACTTCTCTTTAAGTGTAGAGAGTTCTTAGGCTTATGTATAAAGTGTGATGATCACAGGTCTTTTAGTTTACTACCACCACCGCTCCTTTGCTAAGAGCAATACTTTAACATGAGTGAACGCCCTGCTGCCGGCAAACTCGTTTTTCTTCTTAAAGACGAGCTAAAATTGCAGATTTGTTTCAGATTTATACTAAAATTCGTAACAAAACTGTGATCGTAGGAGGTAGGAGGCAGGGCCGGATTTAAGGAGAGTGCAGAGTGTGCATCTGCACAGGGGCCTCCACAAAGTAAAATGAAAAAAATTTTAAGGGGGCCTCCACAAACATGGAAAAATATGAAAAATGTAATGCACGCCTGGAGTCTAGTGAAATATTAACCCACCCACTATATTTAAAACGAATGTCTCTATTTATATATTGAAATATTTTGAAACTACATGTTCTTTCTCCATCATGTAGAGAGACAGTATATACACTACACAAAGGTGAGACACCCGTGCAAGAACATTACCCGAGACCACTGTCCAGGGGCCTAGCTGAGACCACTGTCCAGGGGCCTAGTCAAGACTCTGGCAGTCTGGGGCGGTGGGGCCTCCACAAGACAACTGCACAGGGGCCTCCACAACACTAAATCCGGCCCTGGTAGGAGGCCCAAACCCCTTCCCATTATATCCTCACCACAACGGAAAGGTCCTCATAGACGCTTCTTCTAGATAGCTTCAACCGAAATTATAAAACAAACATGCTAGCTCAGTGTTGACATTAGAATGTAAGAGATTACATACAAGACATCAGTGTTACACTGACGGGATATTGGCGAAAATCTTGACATTTTGCATTTCCAAATGCAAATCTAGCTTTGTATCAAGATCACAATGACCGTGATCTCAAAAGTCTGAATGTCTGGGCTGCTCCTCCTGGTTGAGGTAAGTATATGACGATGCTTAGTTCCAATAATTTGGCCAATTCTGAAATAAAGGTCAGGCGAGCTAAGCAGAACCAAATTGTTACCGTCTGCATTTTATACAAATGTTACAATGACCTTGACCTCTGACCTCAATATCATTGTACTTCATATAGCTAAGCATATAACCAAGTTTAATTCAAGTATGGTGAACCAATCCTGAGATATATGGCAAAATGTTGAGCTAAACCAAAAATTTACCCGAAAAGAATAGTTTTATATTAAGCTAACGGTTAACTTGTCCTTTGAACTCAACGAGATTGTGCTGCATCTGGTTGATATATGTAACCATATGTCCAAGTTTAGTCACAATGGGCTGAACCAATCCTTAGATATAAAACGGTATGTTGAACAAACCTAAAATCTTAAACGGAAACAATAGAGTATTATATTAAGGCCATTTATTACCTTTGACCTCAGTATCATTGTGTTCCAAGTTTACTCCCAATGGGGTGAAGCCATGCCGAAATATAAGACGATATGTTAAACTTAACGCAAAACATAAACATAAAAAGTAGAGTTTTATACCCAAGTCATTGTGACCTTGACCGTTGACCTCAATAGCATTGCGCGTCATCCCAATGATACATTGAAGCATGTGCCCTATTGAGAACTATCTACTAGTCAATGGAGATTATTCTCGGCGTAAGGATTTTGCCAAACTAAAGCGAGTGCGTATAACCTCCAGATACACGTGTGGAGGCATACTGTCCCAAAAACTCCAGTACAGAAGCGTGTGCTTACATTGCTCTGTTTGAGTTGTTGAGGACGGGAAGCATGTCATTGCTCATTGCCCATTCTATGAAATTGAAAGACTGGTTCTATTTAATTCCCTCAACTCATTTGTAGATATCTCGAATTGTAGCTTAGATGACAACTGTGTATTCTTAATGTCGTATAACAAGGGTATTGAATTATGTTTAAAAAATGCACCGTTAAAAGGCAAAATGCCTTAGCAAATACGCCAAACATCGATCCACTAGTAACCAATGTCACAGCATAATATGTCAGTCTATGTGTCAGTCTATCCATCAAACCGCAGACTATATGTCTACCCGTGCCAATCCATGTGTTTACATGTTGAACGTTTTGGAGGCGATTTTTACTGAGAGTTGTTGCAGCATCGGTTTACGGTTAGATTGTTTTCGTAATATTCAGCAACCTATTAGCACGTTTCCTTAGAAATAGCGAGACTGGTATTTAAGGGGTTAAAAGGTTAGTTTAATATCTAGCTAGATGCATATTGCACGTGCCATTATAGTTAAAACAACACAGGATAATGTGTCCGCTTATCTGTTAAATCACATAGGGCCTAAGCGGGGCCGGATTAACCACTAGGCTAACTAGGCTGCGGCCTAGGGCCTCGCTCCTAAGGGGGGCCTCGCTCTTTAACCATTTGCTGCCTAAGCCAGCCAAGAACAGCCTTTCTATTTGTTTCGAGAAATGTCCATTTGCAGACCACGAGAAGACTATTTTTGAAAAATTACCACTGGAATAACTGGCTCGGTTACCGAGCCAGTTATTCCAGTGGTAAATTTTCAAAAATAGTCTTCTCGTGGTCTGCAAATGGACATTCTTATAAGAATTTTTTTTAGCTTTTTGACACATTTAGACATTAAAGGGTTACACCAAAAGGCATTTTAGGCTTTTTTCTATATACTACGTAACGGCAAGCGTGTTAAAACCACATTTTGTCCTCAATAATAATTACTAATATTATGCCAAATTACGCGTCTTAATGCACCTCATAGCATCTAGATTTACACTTTTTCCAGGGGCCCTCCCATACTTCCCCGACGAGAGGGGACATGTCTTACGCTCTCTCCCCCACCTTTGGGTATCCAGCCTAAGGCCTCGCGACAGCTTAATCCGACACTGGGCCTAAGACATATAATATAATAACTATAATATGTCTACCAATGATAATCCTGGAACATATTTGTTTAGATATATGTATATAGCCGATATACATTAGTAATATTAATATATTAGCATTTTATGTCATTTTGTTTTAATTGTTCACTATTCGTACTGTGTGTCTTGTTTTCTATAGTATGTCTGAGTAACCTTCGTGTTTGTCTATTATGTTATGTAAAAGACTGTGTGCCAATATATGATCTGAAATCTGATTCTGTGTCCAAGCTTAGTCCCAATAGGGTGAATCTATGCCGTCATATAAGACGATATGTTGAGAGCTAAACGCAAAACCTAGCTATACAAATTATTTAGAGTTTATACCAAGGTCACAGTGCCCTTGAATTTTGACCTGATTGCCTCAATACCATTGTGCTCAATTCCCTTGATATAAGGAAGCATGTGGTCAAGGTTAGTCCCAATAGGGTGAATCCCTACCGAGATATAAAGTTAATCAAGATTGGACGCCGAGAAACAGACAGACAAACAGACAGACAGACTGTCGGCGGAACATATCGATACATAATAATCCCTAAACTATTTAAGTGGTGCGAGTGTGTATGCACACACCATGTCCGTGTGCGGTGCGGATTTCGTGAAATAACTACGCGATTATCAATCCTTTGTTCCAAATAGCCATCAACAACAATAATAATAATAATAATAATAATAATAATAATAATAATAATAATAATAATAATAATAGGGACTAATAATAGGGACTAATAATAGGGACTAATAATAGGGACTAATAATAGGGATTAATTAATTAATTAATAATAATAATAATAATAATAATAATAATAATAATAATAATAATAATAATAATAATAATAATAGAGATCAGAGATTATAAACGCTCGCCCTCCTGTTTTTTTATCACCATGTAATTTTTCCCCGCATTTTCAGGAATCTTTTTCGAATTACAACGAAGGTAGGCCACACACGCGCGCACGCGAGCACACGCGAACACATTAAATCAAAGTTATTTAATACAATATTAAAATACAATAGCTGCACGTGTGTGAAATTACAATAGTAAAGTGGTCAAAACAACCCTCCGCAATATAGCTACACAACAGTCCGTACAATTAGCTTGTAGGGTCTTCTTTATCATGCATAATTAAACATGTCACATTGGAATTTTTTAAAGTAGATAAATACTTAATTATCCGGAAATTGGTTAATCAAATTTCATTGCGATTGTTAGTCAGTAAGGCCGATGGGCCTATGTCTTAATTATCCCACTAATGACGTCTTCTTAATTAAATATTTAATTTTAATTGTACTTACCCTGTGAAGTATTCTTTGTGGATCTTTTATATAAACAAATCTTTTTCCAGAGGAAAAAACACTTTCTGACTTGATAAAAGTCGAAAATCGCAGTGAAAATCGCAGTGAAAAACTCTGTGAGATCGCAAAGCGCACACTAGAATCACATACAAGATGTGAAATGATACGTGATACTATGTCGTTTATGACGTAGACGTAGTGACGCACTCGAATGGGCGATGTCGGAAATGGAACATTGACGGTGATACCGAAATTTTCAATATTTTATTCTTACCATATAGGAAGTGCATAAAATAAGCGTACTTAATCTTAAAACATTTAAGAACTCTGTCCTTGATCTTCTGCTAAATATACATCATTGGTCATGGTGGTAAAAATTCCTCAAATCCGCTTTTACCTTATTAAGGTTATATTGATTATGACGTCAGTCGTTACACAACTTTGATTACGTCATGAAAAATATAGACGTCATCAGAGTGTGAGTAGTCCACAACTTACCTTACCGCGAACTTTCCGTTTTATACATATGAGATAAATAATAATAATAATAATAAGAATAATAAATAATAATAATGATAATTTATTTTCAGAGGGTAATACATTCAGTGCCAAAGAAGCTGTTCTTCCATGTTGCCCTAACAATAAATATATTTACAAATATATAGGAACACAAATTTACACACGCACACCTGACACACGCGCACAAATTCACTCTCACACTTGCGCGAGGACACGCGCCTCCCTGTATGTCAAACGCGTGCATGCATGTACATATTTCGTACATTATTATAGCAGTAGCGATCAGGGAAAACCTTTCACATGTCGCCAGATTGCTCATTGACAAAATAACAAAAATAGGGCAAACCGAATTCATTGTTTTGCTAAATTGTTCCTTTTGCATGTTTTGACATTATTGGCCATTCCTCTATTATATTTCAAAGTATAAAATACTAATAGCGCTCCTTTCTATTAAACATAGTCAGTTTTCTGTCTATTTTTCAACAAAGTTTGCTCCGAATAATGCATGGCCTGATTCACATTGCCATAACATTGGATCTTCTTAACATAGAAAAGTAATTTAAACAGCTTTAAACAATGGGATCGGGCACACGTTCTTACAAGTTAGAGTTGCCCTCTCCCTACAGAATTTTTACAAGCAGCCAATAATTTTGAAACACTAAAGTAAACAACAAATTAAGCGGTGTGAGTGAGTGAGTGAGTGAGTGAGTGAGTGAGTGAGTGAGTGAGTGAGTGAGTGAGTGAGTGAGTGAGTGAGTGAGTGAGTGAGTGAGTGGGTGAGTGAGTGAGTGAGTGCGAGAGAGAGAGAGAGAGAGAGAGAGAGAGAGAGATGGATAGGGGGTGGGGGGGGGGAGGGTGTGTGTGTGTGATGTAAACAGATTGGAAAAGAATGGATAAGAAAAGAACAGCTTCAAACAATTGCTTGGCGGATAGCAGTTTGTCATTTATACAATACATTAAACAATACTAATAAATAAATTAAAAGACAATATTCGTGGTTATCAGCATCAATTATTGTCATTTCATAGTTTCCATCATTTTCATCGATCTTATTATTATAATCATTCTGTCCATCAATAGAAGGATCCATTTCAAGCTATACCCGCCCATCTCTAGCCCAGCGCCGCACACGTTTTGTGCGTGTTGGAATCGACTTATATACATGAAACCTGAATTCACAGAACCCGAATTTCGAGACAGCTGTGCTAAGATGTTGAACATTTCGAAACCAATCCGACCAGCGCCTGTGGCTGCCAGTAAATCCAGCATCGAGTTACATTCCGGGGCGGGGGGGGGGGGGGGCGAGGTGGGTTCTGATTGGTTAATAATTCTCAGCAGCCAGAGAATGGGCGGGGCGAGGTGGGTTCTGCGGTGTTGGTGTGTCGGGTGGGGGCAGTTTACTCCGCGTAAATAGATTTCGTATTTTTAGTTGTGAATTTGAAACAGAGGCAAATTCACAACTTAAAAAATTATATTAGTTTCTTCGCAATGAAATCATCATATGCTAAGATTTATTTCGTTTCATTCCATCTAGACCCACACTTTTAGCCTCTAAAAGTATACAAGTTAAACAATTTTATTTTCAGTCATTTTGCTGTGAATATGCACATTTAACTTGTGTACCGAGAGCGGACAGTGTAGGAAAGAGAGATGACCCTGCTCCATATTAAATAACAGACGTACAGTGAGAAGAAACAGTAATATTGAATAAATCTATGAAATTAACGGTGAAGAAAGAAAATAGTTGGGTTCGTAAATAAAGATCGACGTGATTATATATGAAGAAATAAATAAACTTGAACTGGAAATGAACATTTCTTAAGACCAAGAGAGGTGCAATTTTCGGCACACCATAGCCTTGTTTATGCACGGTTTTCCCGACACACCAACACCGCAGAAACCACCTCATCCCGCACATTCTCTGGCGGCTGAGAATTTTTAACCAATCAGAACCCACCTCACACCGCCGCCCCCCCACCCCCCCCCCCCCCCCCCCCCGCCCCCGCCCACTCTCTGGCTGCTGAGAATTTTTAACCAATCAGAACCCACCTGGCCCCGCCCATTCTCTGGATGCTGAGAATTATTAACCAATCAGAACCAACCTGGCCCCGCTAATTCTCTGGCTGCCGAGACTTATTAACGGTTAACGGTTAACCAATCAGATGACTCGATACGTCAACATCGCAAAACCCACCTCGCCCCGCCAACTCTCTGGCTGCTAAGGATTATTAACCAATCAGATCTCTCGATACACTAACATCGCAGAACCCACCTCTCCCCGTCCACTCTCTAAATGCCGAGAATTATTAACCAATCAGAACCCACCTTGCCACGCCCACTATCTGGCTGCCGAGAATTACTAATCAATCAGATCTCGGCATAAAGATCCTGGAGATTAGCGCACTATATACGTCGCAGCTGACTAAAATCAACACAACAGTTAATGAGCGGTCGCTTAAAGAATTTCCTGGAAATTTCAAAAAATACAATATGCCCGCCAGAGAAATTGACCAATCAGGTTATGCACACATGTTCTGAAACCAACCAGCCGCATAGCGTCGACAAAATCATTCAGATTTCTGTAGAATTCTCTAAAGCCTACCATGCGCGCATTCTCCTAGTCAAACCTTAGTGTACAATATCGGAACCATACAAGTTTTTGGTTCAAAATTATCCTCTCAGTAGAATTTCTAGATACGAGGTGCTACACTTAATGTGTGACAAATTAAAAGAAATAACCACGTTGACAATAAGTTACACAAAATAATAGTATTGTAGATCTTGATGTTCGATTTCTGGTCAATACGCGTGATATATCATCCTGCAGGAGAAGTGGTTTTATTGATCAGGTGTGACTTAGCGCCTTCCATTAACTTTAGAGCGCGATTTAAACGGCTGAAACTTCAACTGAAGCTGTAGACGCGCGCGCGTCCGTGCGTGTGCGTCCCCGATTTTTTGTCTGGACCATATTTTCAAGGGGTTTTCACGCATAGTCGCCTAAAGGTGTATCATGTATCAAAAGTAGGTTAGTGTGACATACTTTTTACGGTCCACTAACATTAGCATAGATTATTCTTGTCCGGCTCTAGATTCAAGTTTTTTGTATACAGTAACCGAACTTGGTATATGGATGCATCATGGCATAAAGGTGTGTCATGCATTAAACGCAGGTAACCATGACCTACTTTTCATGGTTCGCTGAACACCATAGATTAATCTTGTCCGAGCTGTATATTAGTTTCAAGTTTTCCAATATATAATAACCAAACTTGGTATAGGGATGCATCATGGCTTAAAAGTGTGTCATGTATCAAAAGTATGTCAGCTTGACATACTTTTCATGGCTCACTAAATATCATAGACTATTCTTGTCTGGGCTGTAGTTTCAAGCTTTATGTATTCAGTAACCAAACTTGGTGCATGGATGTATTGTATGTTATTGTTGTCGCATATCAAACATTGGTCAACCTGATCTAGTTTTCACGGTTCACTAAGCATGAGAGACAATTCTTGTCTGGGTTTTAGTTCGAGTCTTTTGTATATATTAGCCAATCTTGTTGTATGGATGCATTCTACTTGTAACTAGTATCAATTCATGGTTCGCCCAACTTCAAGATTCGTGCGTTCAGCGAAAGCCAGGGTTATCCTTTATAATGCACTGCATCAATAAAACTCTAGTTGCAGAATGGTCGGAGTCGCTGTATTGTTTATAACAAGAGGGCCAATGGGCCTGTGTCGCTCGTCTG
The DNA here is from genome assembly GCA_034401795.1 of Chaetoderma sp. LZ-2023a. NCBI lineage: Eukaryota > Metazoa > Mollusca > Caudofoveata > Chaetodermatida > Chaetodermatidae > Chaetoderma > Chaetoderma sp. LZ-2023a. Next base: position 4,513,831 of record CM067360.1, read on the forward strand.
GAGCACTATGTATTTTTGTCAAAATTGTTGGTGGGTGGTTTAGGAGTAGTCTTTTAAATGAGACTGTGGACATTTTTGCAAGTACAATATGGCCGCCAAACACGTTACATTTTGATTGGTCAGCTGTGGACATGTTTTTGACGTAGCTCCTTCCTTTGAAAAACCTTTAATGGCACTCGGTGCCAAATCATACCTCCCAAATTTCGGCCCAATCCGCTCAGTGGTTCTGGAGTTGTTTTCCCCAAAATAGGTTGTCTAAGATGGCCGCCAAACCTTTTAGCCAATCACGTTCCCTTGGACAAACTTGGTGCAGCTCTTGTCCTAGATGATGTTTCACGCATTTTGACTAGATCCCCCGAGCGCTTTTGGAGAAGATTTTTAAAGACACTTCTAAAAATCTACCGAAATCCAAATTGGTGCCAGAAGAATACATTTTAAATTTCCCATTGCTTTAGTGGGAGATTTTGGCGGGTAAATGATCCAAGATGGCCGCTAAACTGTTTATCCGACAGTCTCGAAAATGGCAAATTTGAAATCACAATATGCAATAACATATATAAAAACAATTTCGGCCTCAAAATCCATCGAATAAAAAAAATCCAATATGGCAGCCAAACATGCTATATATTGATTGGCCCACGGCGGCCAGGTTTTTTGATAGATCAACTTCTATTGAACAAAGTTTAATGGCCCTTAGAGCCTCATGATATATCACAAATTTCGACCTGATCGCTTCAGCGGTTCTGGGGAAGAAGTTGTTTTTGCGAAAACGAGGTCATCCAAGATGGCCGCTGAACCATTTGGTCAATTAAGTTCCCTTGAACAAACTTGGGTCAGGTCTTGCTCTAAATCATATTTCATGAGGTCTGAATTGATCCCTCAAACGTTTTCGGAAATTTTTTTTAAAGCCATTTCTAAAAATCGGACGAAATCCAAGATGGCGGCCGGCCAAATCGGCCGATCAGCTTCATTTGAAGAAAATGGAATCTCTATGCCCTAACGAGGCTTCCTGTGAAATATAATTGAAATCGGCCCAGTAGTTCTCGAGAAGACATTTTAAATTTCCCATTGCTTAATTATGGGAGCTTTTGGCGGGAAAATGATCCAAGATGGCCGACAAACCATTTATCTAACAGTTTCGAATATTGCAAATTTGAGATCAGACTACCTATATGAAACCAATTTCGGCCTCAAAATCTATCCGATAAAAAATCCAATATGGCCGCCAAACATGCTATATTTTGATTGGCCTATGGCGGCCATGTTTTTTTTACGGATCAACTTCTCTTGGACAAATTTTAATGGACCTTAGTCCCTAATCATATCTGTCAAATTTTGGCCTGATCCCTTCAGCGGTTCTGGAGAAGTTATTTTCGCTAAAACAAGCTCAACCAAGATGGCCGCTGAACCATTTGACCAATCAAGTTCCTTTGGACAAACTTGGTTCAGCTCTTGCCCTAGATCATATTTCATGATGTTTCCTTCAATCCCTCAAGCGGTTTCGGAGAAGATTTTTAAAGACGTTTCTAAAAATCGGCCAAAATCCAAGATGGCCGCCGGCGATATGATTCTATGTGTGTACACGCTTAATAGCATGTCTTTCACATATAAATAACTAAGACGTTTGTAACTATCAAAATATTATGTTGAATATGTTAACGAATTGGTCTGGAAGCATTTGGGGATTTTCTATATTAGAGCACTCTTTTTGTCAGATTAGTGAATATTCTGCAGTTTACGTCATACAACTTGACGGACTATTAAGTATTTATGCCATACTAAATCGCACCATTATTGACGAAATTTATTATGACATCACCATACACGCGAAGTTTTCAAAGCGTTACTCCGCGTAGAAGCATACAACCTTGTAGTACTGAACCAACACATAGCCTGCTGCCGAATAATGAATTCTGATAACTCTGGGTACCTCATCTACTAGACTTAATGTACAATATATGAGTAAAGAGGCAACCATCGAACGCATATACATAGTGGGTGGTTGTCTAATTAATATTTATATTATTGTCGTTTTTCTAATTGAGGTAAGCAATTCATATTAGACTTCAAACTACTAAACAGTATAACGTAATATAATTAATATTATTAGTAGTAGTAGTATTAACAAATAACGAAAACGTGATGGCCAAATCCCTGTATATGCGGATAAAAAATGCATAGAACTACTAATCTACCAAGAAGTCCAAAAAAATAAAATTGATCAAATATCATTCTCATGTCATTTGTTCCCCAGAATGTGTTTATGTATGCGAGTGCACTCAAATAATCAAGTGCTAACACATGACTAAAATTCATCGCGACAAGCGCTCACACCACTACTATCCCTCCTCGTCATCCACCCACCATTAACCCCTCTACTAACCCATTGCAATTATATGACACCCTGTTCATATGACGCAGTATTATAAAGCGATATCATGAATATGGCATCTCTAAAAGCACACATCGCTCATTTATGATTATTCCTACAGCATCAATAAAGCTGCCGGGTAATATTTATGGTAAGAAACGCTACAATAAGGGCATGCAGTCATGTCGTGGTAGCCCTTAGCCATTTAGATGAACATAACCAGCCACGGTTGAACCCAATACATATCATGGAACCTGCTACCGGGTGCCCAATGTACATATGTCTGTCACTCTGTCTATCCTATCACTGATGATTACATATCATTACCATCAGCTTCGACACTAACTCCTACGTTAGCCGAATCTATACGGTTTTCCACACATAACTTCGTGATGAATACCGTACCATCTTGAGTCACAGTATAAGCGTATTTGATTACACCACAGCTTAGATGCGTGTGCAAAAACATAATCGACGATATATATATATATATGTGCTAGGAAATAAAGATTAAAACACGCTCACAGCAAGATGTTTCTAGAAAATTATAAGTCATTACGCATAATAGATTTCATATAATGGTATCAAAGTATTGACATCATCTGATGTAATGGCATATTCTACCATCAAGTGATTGCCATATGCAATGATGCATACACGCGTATGTAACAAATGCGTTTATACGCAATTGCGTACAAACCGTATTGAAACATTTGCGGTATCAAACAATTAAATGTGACAAGCATGTGTTGTCAACATCTGTTGGAATGACAGATTCTATCATCAACTACTCGACATACGCACGCATTCGTATGTATAGTGACACATGTATTTGTCGGCTATAAAAATAAAATGTTCAAACTGTTTTGAAAACATTTGGCGTCTGTGTCTACTTTATTCTTTATGTACAATTAATAACTGTTTTTGAAAAACCCCATTAGACTCTTGCGTTTACTTTATTCATTTTGTGCAATTAACAAAACAAATTTGTAATAGGTACAGTTATGCAAGTCGAATGCGTAATTCTGTCCATCGAGTGGTTGCAATGCGTATGCATAGTCACGCAACAAATGCATTAATCGTCATTTGACTGCTATAGAGCAACACTAGACAAAACTGTTTGAACATTTTGGCGTGTGTTGTCTGGCGTGGTAAGTTATAAAAGGAGAATGTTAAAAATTAAATTTATCAGTCATTCTCTGCGTTAGAATGAGCTCTCAAATGTGTGATCATTGGCGCACGGCAAATTCCACTCCGATACACTGCGGGTGTATCGAATGGAACTGTTATCGCGCTGTAGCAATACGGACACCTACACGAGTTGTAATGCTTGAGATTAGAAACTGCGAGGCAGAATACCTCTCGGATCCGAATCTAAGGAGTTATAACAAATTAGTACATATGCAATATCAACTGAAAAACGAATGTTGCGTATGTATTTGGTGCGCCGAGAACCGAAAACACAGTTGCGATCCACAAATGCACTAAAATCAATATCATCCTGTCCTGAGTTTTTTTAAAGGACCACCAAATCTTAAAATTATGCTTTATATAAACCGCATTTATTACGTGCATACTCGCATACATACAAAAACACACGTAATACACTCATGAAACATATATACACGTGTAATACACTCATGAAAGGACTGTGCGTATATATGTGCACACGTACACATACATTCGCACGTACATATGAATTCACATTTTTTTTAACGTGCACTCATCAAAAGCGCATACACGTATGTACACATACATATGAAATCGTGTTTATTACAAGCACATACTTGCATATATCAATGTGTCATCACATTTTTTTCAATCTACGGATTGTTACTCATTATTGTTAAGTGCGTTGTAGAGACGTGTATAATTTTGTATTTTGGAAATCAATTAACTGATTAATGAGCTTGTTGTCTTAAGAAAAAAACCCATCTTTTATTCTATGGTGAGTGACTTGTATGGAGGGAACTGATCTACCACTCAAGTATCTGATGCAATAACCAATTACCTCATGAATGAGGTGACGTCACAATCAGTACAAGGTATAACTCTATGACGACGACAGTAAATGAACTGCATGAATTGTACGTCTTTGATGAATTTATATTATAAAATGAAAATAATTTGTCTGAGATCTGTTACTCCACCAAGTCAAATTAGTTTCAAAATATTCAACTGGCTAGCTGTGTAGTTACCAACAAATCATCGACAATTTAGCTTTAAACATACATTGGGTATCATTAATATTCATCTTCAATTCCTTTTCATAACCACTCAAGTATCTGACGTCATAACCAATTACCTCACTAGTGAGGTGACGTCACCATCTGTATGAGGTATAACTCGTCATGACGATAGTCTTTGATGAATTAATATTTTAAAGAACAATTCCGGGATTGGTAAAAGTGTACTTTATTTGAAAGACTATTATATGACTAACATATTGGATCCTAAATAAAAACAATAGTCAAATAATACAAGTAATTATACCATCGTAAACATGGGATAATTTTATCTCCCGGGCGGCGCCATTTTCTTGCAACGAGAGCGAGATTTCACGAAATCCTGACGTCATTCCCGCACCAATGCTATCTTTGCTGAGCACGAAGGCTGTTCAGTAAATATGTATATGCATGGAGGCCTAACATGTGCTAATTTGTAATCGTTAGGACATTGTCCAGTTAAGCTAGTAAGTTTTCCAAGTAATTCTAGCATCCGACAGCAACACGTTTCAACAACATTTTTTTTTCAAAATGTACCCCGGCACTATCTCTGTAAGTAGGCTATTACGCACTTTACACCATGAGATAAGGGTTAAATGAAGTGGCACACCTGACACATGCGTATTGTCAAATTATTCAGCCGACTCACGATATCGATATAGCGTGCGCAGGCAGCGTAAATATATATTCCAAGAAAACATATGATATGATAATATTGCCGGAACCACAGAACCGATTGTAATAATTCTGATACCGACCTGTAGCTGCAAATTTGAAGATTTATCCAATGCTAGGGATGTTAGAATCGGCCTAATGGTTCAAAAGATACACTGCGGGGAAAACTAAGCCAGCTAAATTTCAAACAAAAATTTCAGGATGCGCTCTATCCATCAGAATGTGTATTACAGCTACAATGGCAGAATTTGCTGTGCTGAAGCGTTACAATGTTATCACATACCGGGAAAAATTCTATCAAAATATCTTAATTATTGAAATTACTAGTTTGCCGGGCAATATTGATCGGCGACGCAAATTCCCAGATTTTATGTCAAAATGTTAATTCATCTGGTGATATCTCTGGCAATATTCGCGTGAGCAAAATTATAGTTGGTCAGGCAAATAGCCATTTCATCCAGCTTTAAGCACACTCCAAATTAATGACAATACGCAAAGACAGAGTCTGCGAGACAAAAACCATCTCATGCTGAATTTTGCCAAAAAAAGGATAACATATTCTCAGATCATATCGCAGATGAATAAGGTTTTTGGTGGGTTTTTTTTATAAATCGCACTCGTTTGAACCTCTTGTCCAATATTAACATCCATTATACCATATTAATCCCGAGATCGGCACCTATTTAGAGATCCTAGAATTATTGGAATCGCTTCAGCGGTTCGTTTGCTGTTATTATTTACGTATACTTCCTTAAAATATATACCCGCATCTATTGGTCTCGCTCCTCCAGTCATAACAATACCTGTGGTGCGGGACTAACATCGCTAGACGCGATAAAATGGCAGCGCCTGGATGTGCGAAAAATTGTAAATTTTACCGACTTTATCTAGCGATAGTTGGTTAAGTTATTTTTATCTGGTTATTAGTCTGGCGCAATTTCATTAAACATGTAATAATCTTTCAAATAAAGCACACTTTTTATCATCCCAGAATTGTTCTTTAAAATGAAAATAATTTGACTGAGAGCTGCTGCTCCACCCAGTCAAATTAGTTTCAAAATATCCAACTGGCTAGCTGTGTAGTTGCCATCAAGTCGTCAACAATTTAGCTTTAAATATACATTTGGGTATCATTAATATTCATCTTAAATTCCTTTTCATAGCCTGACTATTGTCACAAATGTAACTAGCCATCCATCATATGTCGTCATATTTAACCACCTGAAGTGTAGAATGAATGATGTAGATAAGTATGTCGCAAATGCATAATTGAAGATGGACTATGCATTGTTGTACAAATTGTATGTCTTTACTAGTTAATAAAGATTCTGTTGAATATTTTGTAACTAACCAGATAACATGTAGACGCTGGCCCAATAACGTATTGCCTACGTTGGGCCGATGAACAAAACTACGATGGCCATATCCCTTTTTTCCTCTTTCCAATATGTGTGTGCATGCATACCTCGTATGCACGCACAGGGCACACATGCAGGTGCACACACGCACATGCACAAAATCTTTAAATTGTTTTATACATCATCATAGCATATAAAAACATGCGCACACGCATATGCGTAAGCGCATACATATGAATAGACATACGCATGTAATATACACTCATGAAAGGACATATACAGAGCTACAACATGTCAGTACATGTCTCTATTCCTTCACCACGTGCGTGTATGGGTGCTATTGTTATTACACATCATTCATTCATTTTGACAGGAGCTACAATAGATCTGTACACAGATTAACACCATAATTTTTGTAAACATTTTTGAAAAAAACCCCATGAAATGGCTGATACTATCTATCTTTAAAGACATACATCTCCTTAAATAGGCTAGATACATGATTATTATCTATATAATATTATACATACAACATCGCTAAGTTTACCTATATATTGGACGTGTAACACTGTACTTCGCTCTGGACGACGATATGAAAATCATGTGGCCCACAGGGCACACATACCGGGGAACACACGCACCCACGCATACCGCATATGTACGCACAGGGCCACGCACACATGGACATACACATGTGCACATATACTGAATATGTACACGCACGGGGGCGCACATTGGGCATAGACACACGCACGTATACCTCGTATGTATGGGTAGGGGTGCACACACAGGGGCATGCACACGCATAACGCGCATGCATGCGTCACGTCACACAGTACAACGCACATGCACATGATGCACACGTGCAGTGCACGAGTGACACGCACATGTGTTGCACGTGGTGGTTATTTTCTTATTTGTGTGAGTGTGTGCATGTATGCATGTGTGTGTGCGAATGTGGGTAGAGTAATGGATGACCCAACAACTAAACAGGAGGATTTACATCCGCCTGCGTAGTTGCAGGTACAACCATTTCTACCACATCCTCGGCCGTGAGTCGAGTTATGGTCTGTGTGCCATGGAAAACCTCATGACACAATAAACATTATCCCCGTATGCAGTACGAATTATATGTGCAAATTAACATGCATTATCAACCAAGCACCAGGCTGATGCAATTGTAGTGTTGCTAGTCATGGCGAGTGCAAGCATGTACGATCAAGAATGACAATTTGCCAGTATTTATAGTAAAATCGTTATCTAATTTATTCATACAGAATTATGCAAACTTTCATCTGTTACACGATAAACAAATATTGAAGAAAATTGCATCTGCATCTGATATATTAATCAACTTAGAAAAGTCAGTAATTTGCATAACACTGTGTTTTCACATATGCACAATAAATCATAACTCTGATATAAATGGTATGCTTAAGCAAAAGTGCATTCTTTGCAACTGACGCTTAATCAGGCGAAGTTAATGTTGATGAATTGACTGCAAATGAATAAATAATTGTGTGTGTGTGTGTGTGTGTAATGTGCGTGTGGCAAATAATACACCACTGTAGAGTGAGCACTCGCATTTAATCAATTACATTCCGCACCAGATTTGTCACGTCTGACAATCTGAATGCTAACTCCCTTAAGAGACAATTAAAAAAGGCACTCGAATAAACATGAAGTATTACTGTATGTATTTGAAATGATAACACTCCACTTAAATAGAGGCGAATAAATTACTTTGGCACGAAGCTTTATCGGTTCTACATAAATTAGGATTCATTCATTAGAGTAGCGACTGAGTTTAACTCAGTTACGCTGGCTTACTGATAGAATTTATAACGTTTACCTTTAAAAGCCTATAGCTCCTTAAATATATGTCCTATGCATATATTATTTATATACTGATATATATTGTATGGTATCGAGTTTTCTATTATTTAGCATGTATTTCATTGTGTTTAGCTGAGTTTCGCTGTTTGAATTTTATACCATATAACTTTCAAAGTTATAAAATGGCATGGAGGAATATTTGAAAATTACACCCGGACCAGCTGATGCATATTTTTATTATTTTTATTTTGGTTTTAAAAATATTTATTGAAACTAATTTGACTGGAAGTTCATGATTCGATATTTGAATTTAATACCATATAACTTAGAAAAGTCATAAAATGTTATTTTCTGATTTTTTCAAACCTAAATAGTGGTGCAGTGGTAGTTTAAGCAAATATTTTTGATACTAATTTGAAATAGGAAGTTTCGATGCACGCTAGTTTCTAAATATTGAACAGATATACAACTAAGGAATGAAATATATATTTTTAATTTTTTTGATTTTTTTTCAAACCTAACTCGTGGTGCACAAACAATGGTAGTTTAAGCGAATATTTTTTGATACTAATTTGACATAGGAAGCTACAATTCGTGCTAGATTCAAAATATTCATCAGATATACGACTAAGGAATGAACTATATTTTAACATTTTTTTTTCTTCAAACCTAAATCGAGGTGCAATGGTAGTTTAAGCGAACATTTTTTGATACTAATTTGACATCGAAAGTTTCAATTCGCGCAAGTTTCAAAATATTCGACAGATATACAACTAAGGAATGAATAATTTTTTATACTAATTTACATAGGAAGCTACAATTCACACTAGTTTCAAAATATTCAACAGATACCAGCGTCTACCTGCATGAAGAATTCATAAGTCAATGCGCTATTGTTCATGCAAGCGTTCATGCACGCTATTCTTCAAAAAGCACTGTTCGACAATTTGACATAGGAAACCACTTAGTTTCAAAATATTTTTTTAACCACGAAGGGCGGGTGGGGGGGGGATGCCGCCCACCTAATTAATACGTTAAACTGTTGGTACAGCTGGTCACCTGCAATTCATATGTGACCGCTATCATTTGTACAGTATGCCATTATTCAAAAGTCATGTTCAATGCGACAATTTGACATAGGAAGCCACTTAGTTTCAAAATATCTTTTTAACCACGAGGGGGTGCGCGCCACCCACCTAATTAATATGTTAAACACGATCAGCTGGTACACGTTCATCATTATGCAGAGTTACGCATGTCAAAAACCTTTTAAAAAACCACATTAATCTAATTTTACATTAACACATATATGCCAATTAAATTGCGAACAGATGCGCACAGACATTTAGAACAATAACGTGTAGCTAGACATTTAGAACAATAGCGTGCAGCCAGTCATTTAGAACAATAGCGTCCACCCGCTCATTTAGAACAATAGCGTCTACATGCTCATTTAGAACAATAGCGTCTACATGCTCATTTAGAACACCCAATCAGAATGCAGTATTTAAATAGGTCAAGGGCTCATTTGCATAACAATAGCATCCAGCCTGCCCCTTCATTACTTCTATTACGTTTTCTGTGATACTTCTTCTTTTGACATTCAAAGTAAACGGTTTCCTTGTGTTTGGCTTTCTTTCCCAATGTTAACCTTTACTAGATAGATAGTCCTTACACTAACATCGACATTTTCTTTCCTAAAGTTAATTTCGGACCAGTAACATCTTCATTCCTCTCCACAATAGATGCAGAATGAATCCACGTTCTCTCTAAACAAACTTTTCAAAACAACAATAAGAGGGTAATGACCAGATCATGGGCTTTGAGAAAACGTATGTCGAGTGATCGAATAGATGGATTCGTTTCTAGCTAAGCCACGCCCATTTCTAGCAAAGCTCCGCCCATGCTTTGTTGGGATCGATCTGTTTCTGCTTATGACAGCAACAACGCCTGGTCAGATTACTTTCAAAATATTCAACATAATGTTTATCAAATAGTAGACATACAATTTGTACACTTGACACACTATTTCAGCTTCATGACAGAGTATTCGCCATCAACAGATGAATCCAAATTGTCACTCAATTATATGACATCATAATCAATTACATCATATGTAGGCAGATGTCACAATTAAAATGGACAATGAATGACAATGGCAGGCACCCAGTTAAATTAGTTTCAAAATATTCACCAAATTAACTGTAGCTACCTTGAAATTGAGATTTTGGAAATTCAGGATTCAAAGTAAATAAATCGATCCCAACACGCGCAAACCATGGGCCGAGTTTAGCTAGAAATTGGTGCAGCATAGTTAGAAATGGGCGGGTCATAGCTAGAAATGGGTGTGGCATAGCTAGAAATGGGCGGGGCATAGCTAGAAATGGGTGGGCATAGCTAGAAATGGGTCCCACTATTGGGATTACATAGATATCCGGATAAGTGCATTAGCAAAACAATGACAAGCTTCTTAAAATATATCCAAACAGACACTGAAATACACGGTTAGATTCGTACAAACTATGATTCAAATCAGCCTATTAGCCATAAATGGAACCATGTGAGCAAAAGCCGAGACACCACACAGTTAGGTCTGTATTAACAGCATCACTCTACAGATGACACAAGCGAGAAGACAGACAAGTACACACAGAAAAAGTCTGAGATATTTTTGTACAAAACGGCCATTATTAATCATAGCAGACATCTCTTGCTTATTTCATGATGATTCCAAATGAAAACAAGAGGCCCAAGGGCCCCCTGTCGCTCACCTGGAGCACTATAAATTTTTGTCAAAATTGTTGGCAGTTCGTTTAGTAGTCTTTTAAATGAGTTTGTGGACATTTTTGCAAGTCCAATATGGCCGCCGAACACTCTACATTTTGATTGGTCCACTGCGGCCATGTTTTTGACGTAGCGCCTTCCCTGGAATAATCTTTAATAGCACTCAGTGCCTAATCATATCTCTCAAATTTCGGCCCAATCCGTTCACGGTTCTGGAGTTGTTTTGGCCAAAAATACTTTATCCAAGATGGCCACCAAACCATTTGGCCAATCAAGTTCACATGAAGAAACTTGGTGCAGCTCTTGCCTTAGATGGTATTTCGTGCATTTTGAATTGATCCAAGCGGTTTCAGAGATTTTAAAGACATTTCTAAAAATCGATTAAAATCCAAGATGGCCACCAGCCAAATTGGCCAATCGGGTTCATTTGAAGAAACCTGGATCCCTATACCCTTTTGATGCTTCCTGCCAAATATAATTGAAATCGGCCTAGTAGTTCTTGCGAAGAAGACATTTAAAATTTCCCATTGCTTTAGTATGGGAGCCTTTGGCGGGAAAATAATCCAAGATGGCCGCCAAACCGTTTATCAGACAGTTTCGAAAATAGCAAATTTAAGTTCAGAATACCCAACAACATATATAAAACTAATTTCAGCCTCAAAATTCATCAAATAAAAAAATCCAATATAGCCACCAAACACACTACATTTTGATTGGCCCACGGCGGCCATGTTTTTTTAAGGATCACCCTCCCTTGAACACACTTTAATGGCCCTTAGGCCATAATAATATCTCCCAAACTTCGGCCCGATCCCTTCAGCAGTTCGGGAGAATTCGTTTTCGGGAAAACTAGGTTAGCCAAGATGGCCACCAAACCATTTGGTCAATTAAGTCCTCTTGAACAAGCTTGGCTTAGCTCTTGCCCTAGATGATGTTTCATGAGTTTTGAATTGGTTCCCCAAGCAGTTTCGGAGATTTTTAAAAACGTTTCATAAAATCGGCCAAAATCCAAGATGACCACCAGCCATATTGTCAAATCGGCTTCATTTGAACAAACTTGAATCCCTATGCAATAAGGATGCTTCCAGCCAAATATAATTGAAATCGGCCCAGAGGTTCTTGAGAAGCCGCTTAAAGGAAAAGTTGACGGACGATGGACGGTCGCCTTGGTATAAGCTCACTTGGCCTTTCAGGCCAGGTGAGCTAATTATAACCAGTAATCAGTGAAAAGATACCAAGATTAAGTGTAAAATAAAGCCATAGAATTCAATGTCTCACCTGTCCTCCTCATTGCCGATAAGATGGCAGTGACCTTGAACTTTGTCATCATAAGATTGCTAACGGCATAGCTAACAAAGCATCAAATATTAGTTCCAAATAGGTTAGACAGTCATGATGCACAAACTGAGGTTTGCTAAAACGCAAAAAATGCAACATTGAAACAACCAAGTTTTGTACTACGGTCACAATCACCCTGACCCTTGACCTTATCATCAATATCATCATGAAGATTCCTAGCAGTATAGCAGACCATGTATCCAAGCTTAGTTCTGAAAGGGTCAACAAATCCTGAAATATATCGTCCTCGTCCCTTGGTGTTGCAGGGTCAATAACGTGTGATTGAGGCCTATTGGATATATGGCATGTAATTAGTGGATCCAGTAAGCTGATGCAGTGTTTGAGGGCAGCATTTTCTTGGTAGTCAATATCATGATATGTTATCACGGATGGCAGACACAATTCCATGGTTAAATTCTGGTTAATTACCCTAAACAGATTGATAAAATCGTTAACCATTATGACAAACAGTTAACAAGAGCGCCGCAAACGGCACATAATAGTCCACCCTGATGACAAACCAATAAATGAGAGCTTTCAGAAAAGTGATTTCTTTCTCAGACATCCTATGAAGTTTCAAAGTGATCTGCTGAATGGTCATGGAGTTATTCTCTGGAAACCAATTTTCAACATGCCCGCCGGTTGCTGTCGGCCATATTCGGTTTCGCATCATCTTCAATTTCAATAGGTTTCCTCCTCATATGAAATTGAGGAAATCGAGTTAATCGAAAACTAATTTTCAAGATGGCCGCTGGTGGCTATATTAGATTTAGAATCATCATCCATTTCAATAAATTTATTCCTCAGACCTAGTCCAGTCAAGCTATGAAGCTTCATATCAATTCCATAAATAGTAGCAGTTATCATCCAGAAACCAATTTTCAAGATGGCCACCAGTGGCTGGCGGCTATCTTGGATTACGGATCCGCGCCAATTTCGATAGCTTTCTTCCCCATCCTCCACCCTATGAAGCTTCAAAGCAATCCGATAAATGGTAACGGATTTACCGTCTAGAAACCACTTTTCAAGATGGCTGCACTTTGTTGGCGGCCATCTTGGAAGTGGAATCATCGTCCATTTCGATAGGTTTCTTCCCCGAACTTAGTCCAAACACTTGTGAAGTTTCAAAGCGATCCAATAAACGGTGACGGTGTTATCATCCGGAAACCAATTTTCAAGATGGCCGCCTGTGGACTGAGAATACACGGAGCGGTTTTGCTAAGTGCAAAAACTGATGTTGAAAACCCCCCAACCATTTGATCAGTGATCATGACCTTTGACCTATATGTCGCTATTCAAATTTGTATACAAGCTTAGTTCCGATATGGTTAAACCAAGCCCGAAACATAAGCACAAAACTTTAATGTTGATGTCACCTGCACCGTCCCTGGAAAAGTGATAGTTATGTGTCACTGCTGCTTCACAGGTGGGATAAGAATTGAGGAATAGTTTTAGCTATGCCCCACCCATCTCTAGCTAAGCTCCACCCATGCTTTGCTTGTATTGGTATCAATCAATCAATCACTGCACTACCTAAATCTCATTTTCCAGAAAACTATACACGTAAGCTGCTGAATATTTTGAATCTAATTTGACTGGGGCAGCAACAGTGGCCACTCAAATTAGTTTCAAAATCTTCTCAACAGAATGTTTATTAAATATCGCGTCATTCGTGAAATAATTGATTATGACTCCAGCCAACATGTGACGTAGTTAATTATGATGTCATATGAGACTGAGAAACTGGATTCCTCAATTAGGCACAAACATGACGCAAAGTGAGAAGTGATTTAGCGGGTTTCTAACAACAAACTATGCTAGGATTATCTCTGTGGTCATCACAATCAAAATTCAGATTCACAGAGGACAACAGAGGGATCAATTTCTAGCTATGCCCCGACCACATTTTGTGTGTGTTAAGATCGAAACTTGTACTTTGATCGTGAAATCTCAGGATCCCATTTTCAAGATAATTATACAAGTAAGATGTTGAATGTTTTAAAACTAATTTGACTTAGTGCTGCCAAAAGCGAGTCAAATTTGTATCAAAATATTCAACAGAATGTTTCTTAAATAGTAAATCCATCAAAGACATACAAATTGTACACTTGAAGAACTTTGAAATCTTCATGCTGGGGCTAGATGCATCATTCATTATGCATTTTGATCGTGACATCAGCCTACATATGACATAATTGATTATGACATCATATACTTGAACGACGGATTGAGTCTCTCAGCATTAGAATCAATACATCAACACACTACAGTGAGGTGCATTATGGGTATACAATAAAAATCTCCGCATAATCTACAAAGAATAGAATTTATTAACAACTTATAAGGTTCAATTAGTACTATTAATGTGAGGAAATGAATAAATATCATGTACCGGGTAATACTATGTTACTATAGATAAATAACACATGCTAAACCACCTACAGTAGAGGTGAGTGAAACCATGTCATTGAAGAGAACCCGCAGGATATAACTACGTCTTGAGATCAATCAAGTTAGCCATTACCAAACAACAGGGGGGTGGGAGTGGGGGGTGTATAGCATTTTTACTCACACAGTATTGCAATGTATGGTGCATAAGATCTCTCGGTACATACTGGATGTTCCAATGCTTGGAAGAAGTCTGGTAGGTAGGTGGTGTGGTGTGCCTCTGGACACATACAGCCATCACTGATCATTGGTGAAAAAGATCATCAAAATTCTAAAATATTTTGAAATTACTTTGACTGGAAGCTGTTGCTGTCTATAAGGCAGCAACAGCTCCCAATCAAAATAATTTCAAAATATTCAACAAGTCACTGTAAATTCTTCATGATATTCTGGGTTTTTTTATTATAGAAAAATACGTTAAAAATATACACCTGTGCAAAAGTTAAGCACCACCCTATTTTTACGCACATGCGAGGGTATATTCATGTGATATGAAGAAAGCAATAGCATAAACATTTATGTACCCATCCATCTTAGTGCAAGAGGTAATAATGCAACTAGAGGAATGCTGATTATGATGGTGGGGAAACACTGTGTGTTTTTGTTTGAACTTGAAAACGAGGCCTGAATATGGTTACGTTGACACAACTGACAACTATTGCCCTACAGTTGACACACGTGGCTAGATTGTCATTAATGGTGTCTGAAAACGAAGTTTAACATCTGTGCACGAGTTTGAGACTGTCATTATTAATACCGGGTATATCCACCTTGTGCCTGGACACGACGTCTCATGCTGGTCACCAACCGACTGATACGCCATTGTGGTATTCGTTGCCATTCAAGATGGAGTGCGTCTGTTAATTCCTGTAGGTTCTGCACAGGAGGATCCCTCCTTCTCACCATGTTTCCCAGAATGTCCCAGATATGCTCAATAGGGTTCATGTCAGGGCTCCTTGCTGGCCATGGTAGGGTTTCGATGGCATTCTGGCGGAGGTATTCATGCACAGCTCTAGCACGATGTGGTCGGGCGTTGTCATCCATGAATATAGGGTGGGTTCCAGGTGCATGATTTACAAAATGAGGGACCACAACTCTATCCAGTATGGAATCTTGATATCTTTGTCCATTTAGTGTTCCAGGTACAGTCAACAGATCCAGCTTACAATCAAATGAGATGCACCCCCATATCATAACGGAACCTCCACCAAATGGAACTTCTTCCATGATGTTACGTTGGTCGTACGCCGTGCGTCTAGACCTCCATACACGAGTTCGACCATCTGTGGCATGAAGCAGGAACCGACTTTCATCAGACCAGTGTACCCGTCTCCAGGATCTCATGTTCCAGTGTCTTCTTTCGTTGCACCACCTCAGACGCTCCTCTTTGTGGTGTGCAGTGAGGAGAGGACGTCTGACAGGTCTCCTAGCTTTCATGCCAGAAGCATACAGTCTCCTTTTGACGGTAGACATTGACACTCTATTGCGCGTTTCCCATTGCTGGCCGAGCACTCTGCTGTTGGTGAATGGAGATCTCCTAACAAGGCGTACTAGGGCTCGATCATCACGGGCAGTAGTCTTCTTCGGTCTTCCAGATCTAGGCCTGTCCTTCACCTCGTTAGTTTGCCCATGTTTTGCAATCAAACGACTGATTACAGTATGGTTAATGTTCAGCTGTCTGCCAATCTCTCTGCATGACATACCAGTGGTATGCATGCCTATGATTTGCCATTTCACACGATCACTTAACCTTCGTCTTGCCATAGCGGTTCACAATCAAGAGCTAATTCTCTCTGTACAAATAAACCACAGTCATGAACACAAAATTCCTAATCTTGTCGCCTAAATCTGTATGTAATGTTCTACACCTCAATCTGGACTTTTACATAACTGAACACGTGTGCTGTTTCCCGCCACGCACGGACATCAAGCGGCTTGAAGTCATGCATGCATGTGCATTTCGTACTTGGAATTATATCAGCTAACGCGGGGACAAAAAGTATGGCAGCCTAGTTGTACCATCATGTTTCTACATTCTATTGTTTTTGCTGGTGCTTAACTTTTACACAGGTGTATATATCAAATGTAGAAAATCGTGTCCGTCTAGGCAATGGATGATAATACATTCTGTTACCTCTTCTGCATATCCCCTAGCTCTTATATAATACACCAATCTGATGTCAAAATTTAAAATAAAAGTGGTGTTCATTTTTTCCATGACAGCAACATCGTCAACCAAAATTGTTGAAAAATGTACACCAGTTTCTTTGCTATTGACACAGTCAAGTGTAAAATATTGACATCACTGCGATACGGATTAACAGATTCGATGAGAAAATTTAGAAATTATACTAGAGAATAGTAAACATGCACCGTATTAGTATTACTCAGTTCTCTTTTTGAATGCTAGTGCCATTTTGAATACACGCAAATCCAATTTAAAAATTTTAAGAATTTCCTATTATCTCTCATATTCTGCAGCTGAAATGGGTGTGTCATTAGTATCCTTGTAAAGTTGGTTGCTCGACAGATCATACAAGTCTCAAGTGGCACATTTTGTATCTATCGAGTCCCTAATTCCAGGTCCCATTCATGCCATATCTATTTCAGTCTATTATTGGTAACTTCCCCAGCTTTAACACTGGTACCCATTTATCCTCCTGGGTGGAGAGAGGCAACGAGGAGTGAAGGAGATTGCCTATGTGCTCGTCAGCCACCTAATCACCTGACAGTCAAGCAGGATTTGAACCCTATCCAACTGATTACCAGTTGACCACGCTAACTCCACAGCCAATCGTCTCCCCTTTGTGTACAGTGAGTGAGTGAGGGACGGGATATAAACTGCTAAACGGAAAATGTTAATGTAAAAAAATATCGGTTTTTACCAAGGTCCCAATGACTTTTTGAGCCCAAGGTCATTGGGTGATGCCGTGTCATGATAAGAAAGCAGGTGTCCAAATAAACATGAGACATAAACAGAAGTCGAGCTAACTGCAAATTTGACGACGACAATGCTGATCGATGTGCTGGGTATCACAATACCTCATTTTACTTTGCAGTCGAGCTAAAAAATAGTCTTCTCAAAATTGGTCTCAATAAATTGATATTTTCCATGAGAAAATACAAATCCTTTGGATAAAAATGGTACCATTAAAGTGTGAAAAAACACCCATCTTGTGGTCTGTAAAAGCTGAATGACCTGTATATTAAGACCACACCCTGTCATTAGAGGCCACTTAGTGGCGATACATAGTGTGAGTGTCTTACGGTAAAGCTCAGAAACAACTTTCAAAAACAGAATAAAACATACTGTTAAATAGTTTGGACTTAATTTGATTGAAAGCATTGGCGGCTATTTCTTATTTGGAAGAATATTAACTAATTTATGCACTGTACTGTAACTCAGGAATGACTAAACACAGCATCAGGCACTTCAATTCACCTTTCCAGAGTATGTACCCATCATATGATATCATAATCATCTACGCTGTGTGTAGAATGACATCATAATGGATGACGTCATGAATGATGTCGATAAGTACGTCACGAACGCATATTTGAAGACGGTCTATGCGTTGTTGTACAAATTGTTTGCTTTTACTATTTAATAAATATTCTGTTGAATATTTTGAAACTAATTTGACTAGGCGCTGTTGCTGCCCTAGGAAGCAACAGCACCCAGTCAAATTAGTTACAAAATATTCAACAGCTTCCCTGTATAGTTTTCAGGAAATTGATCGCTAGGGCATTCAGGGATCGATCAATCCAAACACGGCGAGGTGTGGGTGGAGCTTAGCTAGTGATGGGCGGGGCATAGCTAAAGATGGAAAGGTCCATTGGCAGGATATGTATGTAAGAACTGCATTGAATATTGTATAAATACCTTGTAAAAAACTCAGCATTAGACATGCTAGATATGTGTCCTATAATATGAAAGAAGTGTTATGGCTGCTGCTTAAGATTTACAAACATGATCTGTGTATATATAAGCTATAGGGTATTGCTAATGAAAAGAGTAGTACTAAGCATAAATTAACATATTACATCATCATAACAGAGGTAATAGATAATGTGCTAACGCTTAAATGACAATATGGCAAATATACATGATGCTAACACCTTACAGGTCAATCACATTATGGTAGACGGACATTGATCACGGAGCTGCTAACACCTTACAGGTCAATCACATTAAGGTAGACGGACATTGATCATGGAGCTGCTAACACCTTACAGGTCAATCACATTATGGTAGACGGACATTGATCATGGAGCATTAATCAGAATTTGTTGATGTTTGAATTGTCAGCGCAGAGGTACATGTGTAGGTGTGAAATAAATCATAATTATTTACGTATCTGCAGGTAACAGTTTAATGCTGTATAATGCTCAAGCCAACCAAAACATGGTCTTGAGCAAGGTCAATTTGCAGAACAAGACTATTTTTGAAAATTTACCACTGAAATGATTTGCCTGATAACCAAGTCCTTTCTTGGTCCTGTAAATAGATAAGCAAATATTTAGCTTTTCTTGATCAAATTTGCCCATTCAATGGTTAATGATAAAACAGTCTGTGGTCACTCCAGTCTGCTAAAATCAATTTCTGTTGTGCTTATATCAGGATATATGTGGATGAAAGATGTTCTAATGGGCGTCATAATCAACTACGTGACGTATTGGATGATGTCATACTCAATTACAGCACGAATTCCTTGATTTAGTCCGTCACAAATGCTTAATAGTCTGACATGGTATACAAATTGTATGTATTTATTATTTAACAAACATTTTGTCGAATATTTTGAAACTAATTCGACTGGGCGCTGTTGATGCCTGTACAGTTTTCTGGAAATTGATAGTCAGCGAGTTCAGGGAGCGAGCTGTGGGTGGAGCTTAGCTAAATATGGGTGGGGCATAGCTCAAACTGTTAAAGGTCCATTGACTCTTGTAGTAAGATGCAAATATATAAAAATAGAAAAGTGCAAAAGAATAACTAAAGGTACTCATGATTGATTGTTGTAACAATACAGGCGAGGAGGAGGAGGAGGAGGAGGAGGATGAACCCAGAAACAAACATATAGGGCTGGTATTCATGGGTGGGGGGGGGGGTGTAACTACGGCTTACACCTCTAAGATGAGGTAAATGCAGCATTCTTATTGTTCTGTTTTCTACGTCACAACAGGATATAAGCTATTCATGAATATCGTCCCCGGTATTAAAGTGAATGATAGAGGCCAACCATTGAAATTCCAGTGCCTCAATTTCGAGACAACTATACAGGATATCTGTTCAATATTTTGAATCTAATTTGACTGGGAGCTGTCGCTACCGTACGCAACAACAGCTCCCAATCAAATTAGTTTCAAAATATACAACAGAATCTTCCTTACATAATAAAGAATTAGTTGATCCTGGTCTGTGAGGGTTAACGGGTTAATTGGTCAGATTCAGTGAGCATTCTGAAGCTAATGAGAGGACAGATGATTATTGAAATTTGTAACTAAGCAGCAGGATTACTCGTGTGAAGATGGGAGTTTTAGTCGAAACACAATCCCAAGAAACGAAGTCTTCTCATTAGTCATCAGCAATGTTATGAGATCTTAGCTATTCAACTCTGCATATACAGAGGAAATGACAAATAGATAGGTAAACAAGGCATTGCAAGCAATACAAATCCCCTCGATTCCCGCTTTTGTTGAAATGACATGTAAGGAATCTGGGAAATTCACTTGCCTGCTCCCTATAACTGATATATGTGCTTACATTACAGTGTTTATTGTAAGATAGAGGATGACGAAGTTTGTATTTTTGAAGAGTGATAATTCCGGCAACTAATGGAACACGAATGTGACATCTGCCTCTGTAGCATTAAGCTATATTTAGAATTTGGTTCGAATTGGTTTAGGCTAGCCTGAATAATTGCCTGGAAACGGCAAAATTAATGAAGTTTGTATATTTCAAGGGTGATAACTCTCGCAAATATTAGAAAAAAGTAATGGAATACGAACTTGACATCCTCATTGGTAGTATTAAGCTATATTCCGAATTTGGTTCAAATCGGTTTAGTATAACATGAGTTATTGTCTGGAAACTGTCAAATCAAAGTTTATATTTTTTCAAGGGGGGACAACTCCAGGTAAATTTGATATTAATTGATGAAATTTGAACTTGGCCTCCGTAGTCATATTAATAAGCGCGAAGCCGAAGCTGGTTCAAATTAGTGCCGGCAAACACAAATCATCGTCCGACAATTTTTCGAATTTCATACTTTCAATGGCAAATAACTCCTGGCACATTTGACACAAACTGACTGAATTCAAACTTAGCCTCCACATTCATATTACTAAGTAAGCCGAAGCTGGTTCAAATCGGTGCAGGTAAACAAGATATTGTATTTCATATTTTCAAGGGTAAATAACTCTGGGTAAATTTGACGCAAATTGACAGAATTACAACTTGGCCTCCGTATTCGCGTTACTAAGCGGTATGCCAAAGCTGGTTCAAATCGGTGAAGGCAAACATAAGTTAATGTCCGCAAACCAATCAGTGTGAATGGTCGCATTCCCTATATTCCCTCGAACTTCGTTTTCAAGGGGATAATTAAATGATAGACATGGATGGGCAGATGGAATGATGAATAAAGGCACATCTTTATACAGTTTGTGACATTTAAAATTTTAAAATTATATTTATCATTATAAGCCATACAGGATGAAATAATGGAGCCATTATGACAATGATATTAAATGGTTAACCCTTTAACATCGACATCAGTCAAATATTGCTTCTGCAATGGTCTTTAGAAATGTCCACTTGCAGATAAGAGAAAAGTATTTTTGAAAATTTACCACTGGAATGACTGGCTCGATAACCGAGCCAGTCATTCCAGTGGTAAATTTTCAAAAAAACAGTCTTCTCTGGGTCTACAAATGGACATTTCCTATGAGAAAATTGACATTTTCTTTAACAAATTCGAGGGTTAAAGGGTTAATGGAGGCATCCAGTCTCAATGGTCATGGGGTTAAGGATACAGAAAGTACATATAACCTAATATAAATAAACATCATAATTCTTCCTTTGGTTTGTGATCCTCATCATCAATATCTCTCTCCATTGCTCTTGATCCATCTTCACGCTGAGGGTTTGGTATAACCACATTATCATCATCTGTAAACTTCATGTAATCATCTATGTCAGGAATATCATCATCTTTATTGAAATAAACATCGTCATCAACCATGTCATCACCAACACTGTCATCATCTTCATCATCATCATCATCATCTTCTTCATCATCATCATCGTCATCACCGTCATTATCATCAACCCCTTTATCAGACTCCTCGCCATCTTTAAGCGTTGCATCAGGCATTGGAATTTTGAGGTCTTCCTCGGAGCACAATTCTTAAAATAAACATATTAATATACGAATTAATATTACATGTACTAACAAATTCAAGCGTTTAACCTGTACGATATAGCGAGAAGCCTGTATTAATGTGAACCCATCCTGGAACAGTATTTGGATAGATGGGAATCGTAAGTTTAGCCAGACTAACCTAGCCATTATACGGCCCTTCCAGCGAAGCTTGATTCAAATCAGTCAAGCGGTTAAAGAGTAATATTTTAAGTAAATTTGTGGGTACATGTATTTTCAGAAATCCAGGATGGTCTCTGAAAGAATGGACTTTTGACATAGATTTACTCTATGGTGCATCCATACACTGCGTTTATTGACTACAAAAGGTCTTGAAATCAGGCATGGTACAAATACTCGTCAGACAGGTATACTCTATACATGTAATGACCCGTGAAACAGGAACAGGTCTTGCTGTATATTATTCACATCATACAACGCATCTCAATACACCAGGCTTGGCCACTGTATATTAACAAGATGCCTCAAGGGCCTGCATCGCTAAGCTGGAAACATTGGCATTTCGAGTAGAAAGGCCATGTTCTGCATATAGGGCCTGATACGGGCAGATATTTTTGGCAGAATTCAAGAGTTATGGCATGTCTGGTCAGAAATAGAAAGATTAAAATCTACAAATTGTGGCCAGAGCACTTTTATTCTTTAACCCTTACCACACTGTTAAAATTTTAAATTTTCAAATTAAATTAAAAAAACTGGTGTTCAATTTCAACAAATTTGGTGGAAGATGGTGCTGTCAGAGACAGCAATATCGCTCACCAAAATTGTTGAAAAATGTAAACTAGTTTCTTTGCTATTGGCAGAGTAACAGATAGAATATTGACATCAGTGTGCTAAAGGTAAACCCTCGAATTTGTTTAAGAAAATTTCAATTTTCTCATAGAAACTGTCCAAAGTTTTCAGACCAAGAGAGGACTATTTTTGGAAATATAGCCAGTTATTCCAGTGGTAAGATTTTCAAAAAATAGTTTTCTCTTGGTCTGCAAATGGACATTTCTCAAGACCACTGCAGAAGCCATTTTTGGCTGATATAAGTGTAAAAAGGTGAAGAGTATATTTTAAACAATTTCCTGGGCATATATGGAAATCCCAGATGGCTGCCAAATAAATTGACCAATCCAAATTCTCATTAGAACTCTAGCGCACTATGGAAGCCTACCAACAGAGGATGGCTCATACCCAGGTTTCACTGAAACCAGGCCATGTTCTACATGTATGGCGCCATACATTATTTGTCAAAAATTCAACAGTCTGGCCAGAATTAGAAAATGAAGATTTAAAACTACAAATTGTGACCAGCCATTTTAGGATTAGTATTTTAAATGCCTTCCTCGACATAGCTGGAAATCCAAGATGGCTGCCAAATAAATTTACAAACCCAAATTTTCATTGGAAGTATTGAAGTCTACTATACTAGGATCGTTCCATCCAAAGTTTTGTTGAAATTGTGCCATTGATTAATGATGAGTACAGTGCCGCTCAGAAACAAGAGGCCCAAGTGGCCTGTGTCGCTCACCTGGATTCCTAGTGACGAAATGTGCCAGTGAACTTACTGCAGCATTATCGTTCCCCATTGGCCCAAATACGTGAGATAAATAATTGTAATGTGCCATTTAATGTTCCAGGTTGGCTGTCAAAACAACCTCCTTTTCAAAATACAGGTATTATCTTCTAATATGAACAGGTAGGCCAGGTTTGGCGTCAAATCACCCAGAAATAGCAAACCATATGACCACTGTTTAATGTGCTCATTATAGCTGCATGAATGTGTGCATGTGCAAGCAGACCTGTATGTTTTTCTGGCATATTAACTCGAGCTCTACTGTAGGGACCTTCATCAAACTTGGATGTGAGGTTGTCCTTGGGTCATGCAGAAGCTTCTTGATTTGGGGTGGATGTAGGGAGGGTGGACAAATATCAGGTGAAGACGTCGTAGATCAAAATCGAAAATGCTGGATGGGTAAGATTAGGAATCAGGAATTTTCTGAAATTCTTGTTTTCATAAGAAATTTAGTCTCTGGACCACACATGTGTATATATACATGTAGTTTACCTATTGGATATGCAGTACAGCTCAGAAATAACTTAACATTATTACAAACAGAAACATGTTAGTTAGTAAGAAATGTTCTGTTGAATATTTTGAACATAATTGGATTGGAAGACTTTGCTGCCTCAGGGTCTTCCAATAACAGTTATGTTCAAAATATTCAACAATACATTTTAAGCTTTTGGAAACATTAAGTAATTTCTGAGCTGTACTGTAATCTAGGTACCTGTATTGTGTAGACAGATGTCAATCTCCGTCTCCTCCAAGCTGGATTCTTTTTTAAATCTATTGATAATCTCATCCTCGTGGTCTTCCATAATACCATCACACTAAAACATGAGAAACACAGTATGATACAAAATACTATCATTAAAACATGAGAAACACGCTATGCTACAAAACACCATCACACTAAACCATGAGAAACACAGTATGCTACAGAATACCATCACACTAAATCATAAGAAACACAGTATGCTACAAAACACCATCACACTAAATCATAAGAAACACAGTATGCTACAAAACACCATCACACTAAATCATAAGAAACACAGTATGCTACAAAACACAATCACACTAAATCATCAGAAACACAGTATGCTACAAAATACCATCACACTAAATCATAAGAAACACAGTATGCTACAAAATACCATCACACTAAATCATAAGAAACACAGTATGCTACAAAACACCATCACACAAAATCATAACAAACATAGTATGCCACAAAATACCATCACACTAAATCATAAGAAATCCAGTATGCTACAGAATACCATTACACTAAAATATGAGAAACCCAGTACGCTACAAAATACCATCACACTAAACCATGAGAAACACAGTATGCTACAAAACACCATCACACTACATGTAAATTATAACAAACACAGTATGCTATAAAATACCATCACACTAAATCATAACAAACATAGTATGCCACAAAATACCATCACACTAAATCATAAGAAATCCAGTATGCTACAGAATACCATTACACTAAAATATGAGAAACCCAGTGCGCTACAAAATACCATCACACTAAACCATGAGAAACACAGCATGCTACAAAACACCATCACACTAAATCATAACAAACACAGTATGCTACAAAAACCATCACACTAAATCATAAGAAACACAGTATGCCACACAATACCATCACACTAAATCATAAGAAACGCAGTATGCTACAAAATACCATCACACTAACTCATAAGAAACACAGTATGCTACCGAATACCATCAGACTAAAATATGAGAAACACAGTATGCTACAAAACACCATCACACTAAATCATAATATGCTACAAAATACCATCACACTAAATCATAAAAAACACAGCATGCTACAAAATACCATCACACTAAATCATAAGAAACACAGTATGCCACACAATACCATCACACTAAATCATAAGAAACGCAGTATGCTACAAAATACCATCACACTAAATCATAAGAAACACAGTACGCTACAAAATACCATCACACTAAATCATAAGAAACACAGTACGCTACAAAACACCATCACACTAAATCATAAGAAACACAGTATGCTACAAAATACTATCACACTAAATCATAAGAAACACAGTATACTACAAAATAGCATCACACTAAATCATAAGAAACACAGATTGCTACAAAATACTATCAGACTAAAATATGAGAAACACAGTATGCTACAAAACACCATCACACTAAAACATGAGAAATACAGTATGCTACAAAATACCATCACACTAAATCATATGAAACACACTATGCTACAAAACACCATCACACCAAATTATAAGAAACACAGTATGCTACAAAATACCATCACACTAAATCATAAGAAACACAGTATGCTACAAAATACCATCACACTAACTCATAAGAAACACAGTATGCTACCGAATACCATCACACTAAATCATAAGAAACACAGTACGCTACAAAACACCATCACACTAAATCATAAGAAACACAGTATACTACAAAATAGCATCACACTAAATCATAAGAAACACAGATTGCTACAAAATACTATCATATTAAAACATGAAACACAGTATGCTACAAAACACCATCACACTAAAACATGAGAAAAAGTATGCTATAAAATACCATCACACTAAAATATAAGAAACACAGTATGCTACAAAATACCATCACACTAAAACATGAGAAACACAGTATGCTACAAAACACCATCACACTAAACCATGAGAATTACAGTATGCTACAAAACACCATCACACTAAACCATGAGAAACACAGTATGCTACAAAATACCATCATACTAAAACATGAGAAACACAGTATGCTACAAAACACCATCACACTAAACCATGAGAAACACAGTATGCTACAAAACACCATCACACTAAATCATAAGAAATACAGTATGCTACAAAATAACATCACACTAAATCATAAGAAACACAGTATGCTACAGAATACCATTACACTAAAACATGAAACACAGTATGTTACAAAACACCATCACACTAAATCATAAGAAACACAGTATGCTACAAAATACCAGCACACTAAATCATAAGAAATCCAGTATGCTACAGAATATCATTACACTAAAATATGAGAAACACAGTATGCTACAAAAATACCATCACAGTAAACCATGAGAAACACAGTATGCTACAAAACACCATCACACTAAATCATAAGAAACACAGTATGCTACAAAACACCATCACACAAAATCATAACAAACATAGTATGCCACAAAATACCATCACACTAAATCATAAGAAATCCAGTATGCTACAGAATATCATTACACTAAAATATGAGAAACACAGTATGCTACAAAAATACCATCACACTAAACCATGAGAAACACAGTATGCTACAAAACACCATCACACTAAATCATAAGAAACACAGTATGCTACAAAACACCATCACACTAAATCATAACAAACATAGTATGCCACAAAATACCATCACACTAAATCATAAGAAATCCAGTATGCTACAGAATACCATTACACTAAAATATGAGAAACCCAGTACGCTACAAAATACCATCACACTAAACCATGAGAAACACAGTATGCTACAAAACACCATCACACTACATGTAAATTATAACAAACACAGCATGCTACAAAATACCATCACACTAAATCATAAGAAACACAGTATGCCACACAATACCATCACACTAAATCATAAGAAACGCAGTATGCTACAAAATACCATCACACTAAATCATAAGAAACACAGTACGCTACAAAATACCATCACACTAAATCATAAGAAACACAGTACGCTACAAAACACCATCACACTAAATCATAAGAAACACAGTATGCTACAAAATACTATCACACTAAATCATAAGAAACACAGATCAAAACATGAGAAACACAGTATGCTACAAAACACCATCACACTAAAACATGAGAAATACAGTATGCTACAAAATACCATCACACTAAATCATATGAAACACACTATGCTACAAAACACCATCACACCAAATTATAAGAAACACAGTATGCTACAAAATACCATCACACTAAATCATAAGAAACACAGTATGCTACAAAATACCATCACACTAACTCATAAGAAACACAGTATGCTACCGAATACCATCACACTAAATCATAAGAAACACAGTACGCTACAAAACACCATCACACTAAATCATAAGAAACACAGTATACTACAAAATAGCATCACACTAAATCATAAGAAACACAGATTGCTACAAAATACTATCATATTAAAACATGAAACACAGTATGCTACAAAACACCATCACACTAAAACATGAGAAAAAGTATGCTATAAAATACCATCACACTAAAATATAAGAAACACAGTATGCTACAAAATACCATCACACTAAAACATGAGAAACACAGTATGCTACAAAACACCATCACACTAAACCATGAGAATTACAGTATGCTACAAAACACCATCACACTAAACCATGAGAAACACAGTATGCTACAAAATACCATCATACTAAAACATGAGAAACACAGTATGCTACAAAACACCATCACACTAAACCATGAGAAACACAGTATGCTACAAAACACCATCACACTAAATCATAAGAAATACAGTATGCTACAAAATAACATCACACTAAATCATAAGAAACACAGTATGCTACAGAATACCATTACACTAAAACATGAAACACAGTATGTTACAAAACACCATCACACTAAATCATAAGAAACACAGTATGCTACAAAATACCAGCACACTAAATCATAAGAAATCCAGTATGCTACAGAATATCATTACACTAAAATATGAGAAACACAGTATGCTACAAAAATACCATCACAGTAAACCATGAGAAACACAGTATGCTACAAAACACCATCACACTAAATCATAAGAAACACAGTATGCTACAAAACACCATCACACAAAATCATAACAAACATAGTATGCCACAAAATACCATCACACTAAATCATAAGAAATCCAGTATGCTACAGAATACCATTACACTAAAATATGAGAAACCCAGTACGCTACAAAATACCATCACACTAAACCATGAGAAACACAGTATGCTACAAAACACCATCACACTACATGTAAATTATAACAAACACAGTATGCTATAAAATACCATCACACTAAATCATAACAAACATAGTATGCCACAAAATACCATCACACTAAATCATAAGAAATCCAGTATGCTACAGAATACCATTACACTAAAATATGAGAAACCCAGTGCGCTACAAAATACCATCACACTAAACCATGAGAAACACAGCATGCTACAAAACACCATCACACTAAATCATAACAAACACAGTATGCTACAAAAACCATCACACTAAATCATAAGAAACACAGATCAAAACATGAGAAACAGTATGCTACAGAATACCATCACACTAAAATATGAGAACCAGTATGCTACAGAATACCATCAGACTAAAACATGAGAAATACAGTATGCTACATAATACCATCACACTAAAACATGAGAAACACAGATCAAAACATGAGAAACAGTATGCTACAAAAACCCCTTCGTGATGGTGAACTCTGGAGGAAAAGTAGTCCTGGGCTCACTGCTTTGCAGTACTGCTGACATTGTTGCATGCTGCGTCATAAGATCCATTATGAAGGTCGAAAACTCTGTCATGAAACTATATGCCTTTTATTAATTTACAATTTAAACATTCTATTTAATATTTTGAAAATAATTTGACTGGGAGCTGTTACTGCTATACGCAGCAAGAGCTCACAAGTCAAATTAGTTTCAAAATATTAAATAGCTAGTAAATAATTATGTTGAAATTGGTGTTCTGGGTATTCACCTGGGTTCAACGTGTATAAATCGATTCAAACATGTGCACAAAGTGGGCGGAGCTTAGTTAGAAATCGGCGGAGCTTAGTTCGAAATGGGAAGAACTTAGGTAGAAATGGATCCTTCCTTTACAGGAAAATAGTATGAATGCTAACATATTGTAAGTGAACAAATATAGTATAATATACATGTATGTGTCACAGGCACCATAATGCTCACATTGACAAAACCGAATTACAACAAGAGGGCCAATGGGCCTATATCATTCACCTGGAACCGAGGCATTTTAACTAGATATTTCATTGCCTATAAGTAGAACCCTAACGTGTGACTAAAATTGCAACCAGAACAATGATGTGTCTTATCAAATTTTGTTTAAAATCAGTTCAGTGAATCTCGAGAAGACCTTTTAAATTTCCCATAGGTATACTGTGTGAGTTTTTGGCAGGAAGAAATTCAAAATGGCCACACATTAATTTATCCACCAGTTTCAAAAGTTTCATATTCTTCAAATACCCTGGCGACCAATCTGGCCTTGACATGATTTTGACCATCAACTAGTTTAAAACAGCCTCTTCATCTTTAAGTTCGCTCTTAGATTTTTCAATATTTTCGTATGAGTGTGGGCAATCTTTTGCAAAGTGTAAAATAGATTCGCATATAATACATTTCATTGTTCTACCATCAGCTCCTACGGGATTTAGAAGATGATTACTATTTACTTCTGATTCAGATTGTTCTCTGTATCCTCTACCACTGAAACATATTCTTCTACTGCCTGAATACCTAGCATTGTTTCTAGTGAATCTGCTATGGCCACGTGAATTGTAACGACCATAACCATATCCTCGTCTGGTAATGTAATACACTTATTTTCCTTCATTAAATAAGCTGGTTCTACTTTGATATTTAGTCCTGAATCTAAAGATCCAGTCGGCATTGATTGACTACATGTACCAAAGAATTTCTTTAATGACTGAGTCATTTGTTTGAACAAAGTAGCGGTTTCAGTATAATCGACACCTGTCAATACGAGTTGTCTCTCCTTGTGGTCTAAACCTGATCCATCTAATAGTTTGAATGCTAAAACTGATTCAGGCAAGGTCATATGCGGAGGATAATTCATCTTGTTTATAAATACATGTACATGTAGCATCCAAAAATGTAATTAATGTTTCTACACCATTATCTTTATGGAGTTCGTCAACTGAATTTCACTGAATACCTTATCACAGATCGAATCACGCTCAGGCAAGGACAATGCTAGTGCCAGTCCTTGTTTTTCTTTGTCAGTTACAATTTGCCATACCTTAATTTCTTCAACCCATCAGGTGTACGGCTTCTATTCATCAAAGATCGGTGGCGATTTGTAACTTCCACTAGACGCCTTTTTGTTTGCATTCACAACAACGTTCACTAATAACACTATCGCCCTTCCGAGAATCGCTAACTTTCGCTTTAGATTCATGAAATTTTCACTATTACACATCGCAAAATTACTTTAACATTTAACCACGCCCTGCTACCATGATAAAATACTCACGGTAACTTACTTGTACATTAATGAGGTATCGCTTCCTCGTATTGATCGGACGCTCGCTTGTTACAGAATGGCCGCTTCTCTTCCATGTGTATGCCATCATGTGATCCGTGCTCACTTAATTCCAAGCCACGGATATTACCGACTATTAACGAAACTATAGTCACATTTCTGATGTACCGTATTGTACAAAATGTTCCTAACTATAACGCAATGTTTAAAACTGGAGTCGTTTTCAGAAAAACTAGGTCACCCAAGATGGCCACCAAAGCATTTGGCTAATTAAGTTTTCTCGAAAAACTTGGTTCACTTGTTGTCCTACATGATGTTTCATGAGTTTTAATTTGATCCCCCAGGTGATTTTGGTTTTGATGCTTCTAAAAATCGGCAAATATCCAAGATGGGTTCTATTGGCCATTGGACTTCATTTGTACAAACTTGGATCTCTATTCCCTAAGGATGCTTCCCGCCAAATATGATTACAATTGGCACAGTGATTCTCGAGATTTTAAATTTTCTATTGCTTTGTAATGGGAGTTTTTGGCTGGAAAATGATTCAAGAGGGCCGTCAAACCATTTATCCGACAGTTTCAAGTGGCAGATTTGAAATTAGCAAACACAAAACCCTATAAAAAAACCAATTTCGCCTTCAAAATCCATCCAACAAAAAAAATCCTAATATATGGCTGTCAAAGATGTAAAAGGGTAAATTTTGATTGGGCCATCATGGCCATGTTTATTGATATATCAATTTCCCTTGAACAAACTTTAATGGTCCTTAGCCCCTAATCATATCTCCCAAATTTCGGCCTGATCTGTTAAGCTGTTCTGGGGAAGATGTTTTTGTAAAATCTAAATCAACCAAAATGGCCCCTCAAGGATTTAGCCAATCAAGTTCTCTCAAACAAATTAGTTCAGTTCTTGCCCTAGATCATGTTTCATGAATTTTGAATCGATCTGCCAAGCAGTTTCAGAGATTTTTAGAGACATTTCTAAAATCAGCCAAAATCCAAGATGGCGGGCAGGCAAATTGCCCGATTGGCTTAGTTTGAAAAACTTGGATCTCTATGCCCTAAGGATGCTTCCTGACAAATATAATTGAAAGTGGCCCAGTTGTTCCTGAGTTGTTAAAAGAAAAAGTTGACGGACGATAAACCGTATTTCGTCTATTTGAAACCCAAAATAGAAGCCGATTCCCGAACTTTGACATATGAGCTCCAATGATTTCTTAGCAGTTTCAAATCGGTAAACCTCTGTATTAGAAGCACCCCATCCCCACCCCAGCCCCCTCCCCTCCCCCACCCCACAGTTTGTTTCACAAAAATAATAACACGTGTTACGGGATCGCTCTACGTTACATCGATCTCTGCCTTAATACATTCCCGGCCTCATAGAAATCAATACTGGCCTCGGATTTGTAGATCTTGGCCACCTATTAGATTACTACTAATAGTAGTAAGCCATGTATGTTCAAAATATAATAAGTTTATTCCATAATTTTGTGGTCAAAATACACATAAAACAGTCTTGGCATGATACATGTGTAAATACCTTCCATATAAATATCTTAAGACCAAATTTATGTACCAACCAAGCAGTCCCTCATATTGTGCATTAACTTTGTAATGCCAACCAACATCAAATGATCCAAAACGGAATTAAGACGTATGACAAAAATTGCTTGAAAGTCTGAGAATCAAAATGGCTCTTTTGTGATTGGAGGCGCTGTGATCTCATATGCTAATGGGAGTTTGTTATCAAACGTGTACTCGTTAGTCAGATCGGACCTAAAGTACAATACTCAGTTCCTGTCGCACAATGACAATATATAGCAATTTCCGAGTTCAAAATATTTATATCCAAGTACTTGCTCAAAATAAACTTCTTTTGCGATTGGAGGCAAATCACATGATTTATATCTTTTTGCGACATTATATGTCAAATTCAGGATTAATTTTGATGTAAGAAGAGGCCCAAGGGGCCTGTATCGCTCACCTGTAATTATTGACCGCTGGCATAATTGAACAAAACGAGATGACCATTGGAAAAATTTACCAATCAAATTTCTGTGAAGGTTTCAAATTGGCTCAGTGGTTATGATTTTGGTAGAAATTTGCAGAAAATACAAGATGTCCTCCAAAATTGTTAAATTCTGATTGATTCTCGTGAACATATGTTTTTGACATATCATATTGCGGCCCAATCCATCCAGCGGTTCTGGATAAGTCGTCTTCACGAAGATTAGGTCATCCAAGCTGGCCGCCGAACCATTTGGAAAATCAAGTTCCCTCGAACAAACTTGGTTCAGCTCTTGCCCTAGACCATACACATATAAATGTATTTTATGAGGTTTGCATCGACCCCACAAGCGGGTTGGGAGATTTTTTAAGACGTTGCTAAGTCAACCAAATCCAAGATGGCCACCAGCCAAATCAGCCGATCGTCTTCCTTTGAACAAACTTGTATCCCTATGCCATAAGGATAGTTCCTGTTAAATATAGTTGAAATCGGAACAGTGGTTCTCAAGAAGACATTTTAAATTTCCCATTGCTTTAGTATGGAAGCTTTTGGCGGGAAAATTATCAAAGATAGCCACCAAACCGTTTATCCGACAGCTTCGAAAATGGCAAATTTGAGATCAGAATACCCCCAAAAAGGTATAAAACCAATTTTGGCATTTCAAAATCCATCAAATAAAAAAATTTGATATGCCCGCCAAACACGCTAGATTTTGATTGGCCACAGCAGCCATGTTTTTTAAGGATCAGCTTCCTTTGAAGAAATGTAAATGACCATTAGTCGCTAATAATATCTCCCAAATTCCGGCCCGATCCATTCAGCGATTCTGGAGGTCATTTTCGCAAAAACTAGGTCATCCAAGATAGCCGCCGAACTATTTGGTCAATCAAGTTCTCTTGAACAAAGTTGGCTTACCTCTTGCCCTATGTTTCGTGAGGTTTGAATCGATTCTCCAATCAATTTCCGCAAAGAAGATTTTAAAAGATATTTCTAAAAATCGGCCAAAATCCAAGATGGCCACCACCCAAATTGGCCGATCGGCCTCCTTTGAACAGACTTGGATCTCTATGCCCTAAAGATGCTTCCTGTCAAATATAATTGAAATCGGCCAGGTAGTTCTCGAGAAGACATTAAAAATTTCCCATCGCTTTAGCATGGAAGCTTTTAGCGGGAACATGATCCAAGATACCCGCCAAACCGTTTATCCGACAGTTTCGGAAATACCAAATTTGAGATCAGAATATCCAAAAACATATATATATAAAACAAAATTTCGGCCTCAAAATCCATCAAATAACAAAATCCGCCACACATGCTCTATTTTGATTGGCCCACGGCGGCCATGTTTTTCGATGGATCAACTTCCCTTGAACAAACCGTAATGGCCCTTAGGTCCTAAT
Organism: Chaetoderma sp. LZ-2023a; assembly: GCA_034401795.1. NCBI lineage: Eukaryota > Metazoa > Mollusca > Caudofoveata > Chaetodermatida > Chaetodermatidae > Chaetoderma > Chaetoderma sp. LZ-2023a. Next base: position 4,548,631 of record CM067360.1, read on the forward strand.
CATATGCGCCAAATTTCGGCCCAATCTTTCAGCGATTCTGGTTGTTTTCGCCAAAACTAGGTCAACCAAGATGGGCGACGATCCATTTGACCAATCAAGTCCTCTTGAACACGCTTGGGTCATTCCTTGCCCTAGATCATAATTCATGTGGTTTGCATCTATCACTCAAGCGGTTTCAGCACAAGATTTTTTTTAATGTTTCTAAAAATCAGCCGAAATCCAAGATGACCGCCTATCTCTATGCCCTGAGAATGCTTCCTGCCAAATATAATTGAAATCGACCCAGCAGTTCTCGAAGAAGACATTTAAAATTTCTCATTGCTTTAATATGGGAGCTTATGGCGAGAAAGTGATCCAAGATGGCCGCCAAACCATTTATCTGACAGTTTAAAAAATTGCAAATTTGAGATCAGAATACTCAAAAACACATAAAACCAATTTCGGCCTCAAAATCAATCAAATAAAAGAATCCAATATGGATGCCAAACACGCTATATTTTGATTGGCCGACAGCGGCCATGTTTTTCGACGGATCAACTGCCCTTGAACAAACTGTAATGGCCCTTAGTCCCTAATCATATCTGCCAAATTTCGGCCAGATCCCTTCAGCGGTTCTGGAGAAGTAATTTTCACTAAAAGTACATCAACCAAGATGGCTGCCCAACCATTTGACCAATTAGATTCCCTTGAACAAACTTGGTTCAGCTCGTGCCCTAGATCATATTTCATGAGGTTTGCATCAATCCCTCAAGCGGTTTCAGAGATTTTTAGACGTTTCTAAAAATTGGCCAAAATCCAAGATGGCCACCAGCCAAATTGGCCGATCGACTTCATTTGAGCAAACTTGGATCCCTATGCCCCAAGGATGCTTCCTGCCAAATATAATTGAAATCGGCCCAGTGGTTCTTGAGCAGTCGTTTTAAGGAAAAATTTGACGGACGACGGACGGACACACGATGGACGGTCGCCACGGCAAAATTCACTTGGTCTTTCAGGCCAGGTGAGCTAATAAATGATCTTTATTAAAGGATATGCAATATTTAGGCGCTCCAATTTAGTAATGTTACTTCCGCGATGATGTTTTTAGGGGTACCATTAAAATTTGACTAATGGATGCAGTTTTTTTCTTCATATTACACGTTCTAGGAAGGGGGTGCGATGCTTCCTATAATCGAGTAGTCTTTGCGCACATTTCTTTTGTCAAGTTTCGTAAAAAAACAAAAAATCCTACGGAAATTCAACTCATTTTCGCATGGTACAAATTCTCGCTGCCTTACGACTATGTTTAATGTATACCTCAAAATATCATCGCGGAAATGAAATTATTAAATTGGAGCGCCTATATATTGCATATCCATTAATAAATATTGTTTACTACATAAAAATTAATCCTGAATTTGACATAAAATGGTATCCAGAAAAGATATAAATCACGTGATTCGCCTCCAAACGCAAGAGTGTTTTTAGTTAGAGCGAGTACTCGGATAAAATATTCTGGACTCGGAACTATAAATACTATATATTATCATTGCACGATAGGAACTAAGTATTGTACTTTAGATCTGATCAGTAGCCGTTTGATAACAAACTCCCGTTAGCGTATAAGATCTCGCGAGAACACGGCGCCTCCAATCTCAAAAGAGTCAGCAGCTCGCCAACGTAAGAAGCTCTTTATCTCATTTTAATTCTGATTCCGTTTTGGATCATTTAATGTTCGTCGCCATTACAAAATTAATGCGCAATACGAGAGTAAACACTTCTATTATTAATTTTTTCTGAAGAGAAATATTATTTCTCTGTTCTGATTGGATAAATTCTCCTGTACAAGCCAATGAAAATAGAGAATGGCAGATATTAGAAGAATTCCAGTAAACACAACTGCTGCTCTGACCGCATTCCTAATATCACATGATTTCCACATTTTCTAGGCGACATTTTATGTCAAAAGCAGCATTGATTTTTATGTAATAAATGATCTTTATTGAAGATACGCAATATTTAGGCCGTCCCATTAATAATTTCACTTCCACGATGATATTTTTAGGTGTACATGTACATTAAACAAAGCGGTACGGCGGTAAGCATGCATATCGAAATTGCGTTCAATTTTCATGGTAGGTTCTATGAGTTTTAACCATTTTAGAGAATGGATTTCAATTTCTCTATGCATCTTTTCTATGAGTATAAGAATTTTTGCGGAGGATTTGGGCCAAAGTTTTGCCTGCATCCAATACATGTTGGCGTCATTTCCTCGAATAAAAATGGTATGCATTAAACATAGTCATAAGGCGGCGAGAATTAGTAACGGGAAATTTAGTTCAATTCTCGTCATATCAGTTTTAACTGTTTTAGAACTCTTTCTTGAAAACTACCTATCCCCTTTCTCATAGATGTTGGTTTGAAAATTGAACACCTCTTGTCCTAATAGAAGCCTAGGCTTCAAATAGGCGAAATACAGTACATGTATGGACGACAGATGGTTGCCATGGCATAAGCTCACATGGCCTTTCAGGCCACGTGAGCTAATAATATGCAGGTAGAGGGACCCATTTCTACATACCATTTCCAGTTAACCTACGCTCACTTTGTCTATGCTTGCATCAGTTTACATGTATAATACTTTGAATCCTGATTTTTCTGAGTCCCAAATTCTAGGTAACTATACAGGTAAACTGATGAATACTTTGAAACTAATTTCACTGGGTGATGTTTAACAGCGTTCAGTTAAATAAGTTTCAAAATATTTAACAGGATGTTTATCTAATAGTAGACATACAATTCGTACACTTGACAGACTATTCCACATTCATGACAGCTAGACTTTAGATACACGTACATGAGTTATTATGTATTTTGATTGTGACATCAGCCTACAAGTGCTGTACAATGTAATTGGTTATGACATCATATAATTGAGTGACAGATCAGCTCTATCCATATTATTGTATATGATCCTTTCATCGCCATAGTGCACTCCATTGATCTACAAAATTTTTAATCAATCGATCAAACATACTAAAAGGTTTGTATCTGGCATTGTCTGGGACAATTTCAATAGACATGCATCCTCCCAATATCACATCCAAATGATTTAGGCAAATTGTACGGTAATCAATCAGTCAAAGTTAGAGATAGTTATGGAACCAAAACATGATTTTCAAACCGCACACCTGGTAGGCATAATGGATGCTGTTGCTAGACTAATTTGAACAGGAAATTCAAACCACTACACACAACCCACCCTAACCACACTACACACATTTGAACAATGATCAGAATTACAAGTGTGTCATATGGCATTTATGGAAACTAATATTCAAGATATCTGCTGTGTGGCCATTTGAATTTTCACATGGTTTAGTTGAACGCGAGATAACGATATGACATTAGGTGTTGGCGTAATAGTGTAGTGTTGGTTCCAATGGGAAAATTTACGATTTCAAGACATACATTCACCACAAACTACACAATGACGAGGTGGGGAAATCCCCCAACAGAACCCCGTTGCGGGTTGGTCTGTTGTTTTATTAACCACTAACAAAACATACTTACCATTCAATCACTACTTGCTAAATCAATTATCTGCATTTAGCTACCAGAATAAGATTTTTATGCTTGCATACACTCCTCCACATGCCTATTCCTATAAATATGGACCCTCAACCAGGCTACTTGTTAGGTCCATCTCCAGTATATTAACTGATATAGACTGGCACCAGTCTGTACTCACTCCATAGTGACGCCTGTCACTAAGCGCGCTTGCGCATGCGCACTGGAGCCCAAATAGGAAACAGATTCACTTTTCTGAATTTAAGTGCCAAATATTATAGGCAAATTCTCAAATCAATTCAATGCGGGGTGGCTGAGGCCGGGTCATAGTGATTGAACAGTAAGTATGTTTTTATAGTGGTTAATAAAACAACAGACCAACCTGCAAGGGGGGGGGGTCTGTGAGAGGTTGTTATTACACCACAAAAACATCCATTACCGCTCAATCACTACTTGCTAAACCCATAGATTTGGTCAGTGCCCCACTTAAAACATTAGGTGGGAGGCGATTTGAGAATCAACAAACAAGGATAAAAATCAAACCAATCTAATCCAAATGTTAATAACATAACATAATAGTGCATTTAAATCAATCACACCATGATTATCAAATAAGGAAAACTTGAACTTAAATATAAATAAAAAACCAAAATAAACACTCACCATTTCTTACAGATGCAGTCTTAACGAAAATGGCGAGATGTGCTTGGTAAATGGTCTTCGGCTATTTTGGTTAAAATCATAATATTACGAAAGGAGGCTGCTGCACTCTGATCTTTCAGATAAAAGTTTGTAAAAGAGGATTCAGATTTCCATCCTGCAACCTGCATGACTTCATCTAAATATGAACTGGCAAAAAGCGCAAAAGAGGAAGCCTTCCTCTAACAACGTGAGCTTTAATATGGGAGAGATTAATTTGTTCCGCAGAAGCAATCTCGTAACAAAGCTTAATTGTCTCCCAAATCCATCAGGATATCGTAAACTTTGAGACCAGCTTAGCTAACTCTTCCGCATAAGAAAACCATAAAAGGGACGGATCAAATCTTTTGAAATCAGTTCGCTGTTTGTACATTCTTAATGCCCCAACAGGACACCAGAGTTTGTCGGAAGGCGAAAAAGACGATAATGATTTAAAATGATCGGACTAGCAGGAAACCGGTTAGACTGAGTTTTAGATAAAAAATCCCTTCTGGGATAAAAAACTAAACCGTCTCCTGAAACTATAAATCTCTCCCTTTCAGCAGAAAAAGCATGAATTTCTGAACGCCTACTAGCAGCGGCCGTTAATACTAATAGAGGAAAGAGGTTCAAAATGACGGCCTGCCAGCACTTGAAGAACCAAAGCCAAGTTCCATGAAAATAAAGGCTTAGCTATCGGAGTACGAATATTGCCTAGACCTCTAATAAAAACTACATGTATTAAAGGTCTTAGTGCCCTTGACGTCGGCATACAGAAGGCAAGGAAGAGAAGATGCCAGAGAAAATCTATATCCCCTAACCGTATTAGCTGATAAATGTAAGGAATCAAAGAGATATGTTAAAAAGTCTAATACTTGGGGAATAGAAACAGAATCTGGCACGAGACATTGGTCTAAACACCATCCTCCAAAAATTTAAAGTCGAAACTTGTCAACTCTGCAGGGCAACTCGCTTCTGGAAGAATCGATAATAACTGGAGATCTTGAAGAAACTTTATTCTCATAGACTTTAGTTTCGATATTCTCCAAACACACAGACTGAAGATTTCTGGGTTTGGATAAAGACAAAGACCTCTTACTTAAGACAGAAGATCCTGGGAAAATGGAAGAAGACGACGGAAGTCTACCAGGAGATCTAGGTCTACAAACCAAATCCTCTTTGGCCAAAAAGGAGCTATTGAAAGAATCTCACAGATATGTTCTTTGACCTTCTTCAACACTAACAGAATCAAAATCGTTGGAGGGAACGCATAGACGAACATTCCTGTCCAGGATTGAGACAGGGCATCCACCGCCAGGGCTTGACTGTCCGGAAAAGGAGACATGTAAGAGGAGATCTGAGCATGCAGAGATGTTACAAACAGATCTACCAGAGGACGATCCATAAGACTGAAAATCGCTTTGACAACCGACCCCTTTAACTGCCACTCTGTGTGGGCGAATTTGCTGGGACGTGACAGTTGGTCCGCAAGAAAAATCAGACTGCCTGGGACATGAGAAGACACTAGAAGAATCTGATTCTTGCGACACCATAAGAGAAGGTTCCACACTTATAGACAAAGGAGGGATGACCTTGTACACCCCTGCCTGTTGATATAAGAGACCACTGTCGAATTGTCTGACCGAATCGAGACTTTGAGACCTATCACAAGATCTGACCATGAAAGGAGAGCCTTCTTGACACCACACAATTCCAGAATGTTGATATGAGCTGTCGACTCCTCCAGAGACCAAAGACTGGAAACCGACAGGGAGTCCCAGACCGCACCCCATCCCTCCTGAGAAGCGTCTGTGAAGATAATCGCCTGAGGGGAGGACTTTACCAGTGGAACACCTATCAGAAGCAGAGAACGATCTTTCCAAAAATCTAGAAGAGGAATCAAGTGTTCTCTGATGGGAATCTGATGGTAAATAGAGTGAACCGACTGCTTCCAAAGGGACATTAAATACATTTGGAAGGGTCTTCTCATCAGCGCCGCCCATGGAATACCATTCTCTACGCTGACCATCAAACCTATCACTCTTAGCAGAAATCTTTCTCAGACCATGGAAGAAGAAGACAGGATTTCCATTGCCCCTGATAAAGCCTATATTCCAGGGCTCTCCATGAGAATTTTGAAGGGCAGCAATAACTTGCTCCTGAATTTAAATTTAACCCAGTGAGGCGAGCTGTATCAGTACTCGCCTATATGGTGCCATTGTTACTAAGCAATGGAGGCGAGCAATGAGATACTCGCCTAAAATTAAATTTTAGGGGAGTGGAGGCAAGAGGAGAGCAATCACTCCTCTCATGGAGACGCCTGCTATTCTTGGATCTGAGGGGAAGATAGACCCTGGGCCAGATCGAAAGAAACGCCTAGATGCGTGAAGATTTGAGAGGGACCTAGGCTTGATTTCTTAGATTTAAAATCCACCCTAGGTTGCATGCCAGACTGCAAACCTCTGGAAGAATTCCTGAGAAAATTAAGGAAGATTTTGCTTTACTAACCAATCGTCTAAATAAACGTGTATATGGATAGAACGACAGTGTAAAATTCTTGCCACGGCTGAGACTAGGCTAGTAAAAAGAAAAGGAGCCGTGGTCAAGCCAAAAGGCATGAAGCGAAACTGCCAAACTCGATCTTAGTAAGCAAATCTCAGGAATTTTCTGAAGGAAGGGTAAATGAGAACATGAAAGAATGCGTCATTTTGGTCGATGGAAAACGACCACATACCCTGATCTAGACTGGAAATGATCTGGGAGATGGTCTCCATCTTGACTTGGGAGTAAGAATCATGAGATTTAATCATGTCATACCCCCTTGTTAAATTAAAATTAATGCAGATTTGAATGTTTCAGAGTGAATAGAGATCATTTTACTAAGATTTAATGACAGGGTAGGAAATCCTACCCTAGGCTGAATGCTCTCATATATGCATAAATTCCTTAGAATTAACATCATTCACAAAGAAAACTAACATGTTAATGACCCAATTGTCAATTGGAAGGACCAGAGGAGATAAGAAAGAAGAATTAGAAGAGGAAAGAGCCGACACAAAAGAAGGAAGGTCTATAGAAAACTCGTACTTAAAAGGAAGAGAAAGGGACTAAGCAATCCACCTGGGAGCCAGGGACCAGTCATCCGAAGAGACCCTGACTGGACAAAATCTCCTCAACCCTGACTGACTTGGGAATAGAAAAATTAGAAGGATTAGGAGATGGAGAAGAAAAACGATGAGAAGAATCACCAGAGGCCATAGAATCAACAGTTCAAATGGAAAGAGGAGAGCAAGGCCTCTTAGAAGCTAGAAGAGAAGAAACTGTAAAGAATCAGAAAAAGGAAAAGATCGATCAGAAGGAATGTGAACAGATACAACATCCTGACCAGAGGACATGGAAAGAGAATCAGGCCACTAGTGGAAAACCTTGAAAGAATAGAGAAAAAAGCTGACATGAAAGAACGAACAAGGGACGAATCCCTAAGAACAGAAAACAATGAAAAACCAGACCATAACCAACAATTAGAAACTCAAGCTCAAAAGAGAGAACGACAGAAACAATCGGATCAAGATGATCAAAGGAGGAAGAAGAGGAAGGAGGAAGAAAGGAATTAAGAAGAATGGAAGATGAAGAGGAAAGACCAGGACCAGAAGATCCATGGAGAGGATCGATAGATGAAATACGGGAAAACCGCAGAGGAGGTAAAAAGGAGGAAGACAGAAAGAGAGAGGAAGGAAGGAGAACATGACTAGAAGAAAACTTTAGAAGGGGCAGAGGATGAAGGAAGAGAGCTATACTTATCTTAACTCATAATTATTAAAAACTTATAACCAATATTATCATCTTGTAAAGACGGATGTCATAGAGTTTGATATGCCAATAAAAGGAATGATTGATAGAATGATAATGAATCTCCGGGAACAGCTAGATGTTAAATACACAAAACACCGATACTTGATTAAGATTAAACACTACGGGATGAATCACGAAACAAAACGCTGAAAGACAGAGGCGATATAAAATCAAAACAAAAAGACTCACCTAAACCATGACTGTGACAACGCAGAAGAAAAAAGAAAAAACTCGGCTTTTATTCCTTCTTCCTTCACCCTTATCCTATTTCTCTATTCTCAGCGTTTTCTTGCTCTTGTAATCATTAAAGGAATAGCCATTCTCTTCCCTATGAATCCACTACTGAATCTTTTCCTTTCAGTGCCAGTCAGAATTAGACTAAGAATTACGCTAGAAACAGGAATTTTTTTCAAGAAATTAATTCCCTTGGTTAAAATAAATATGTCAACCTGCCGACATAAGAGGAAAAAAGAGCGCGAAAAAAGGCTGAACGGCTCGAAGACAACTGGCCATCTAAAGTTGGATGAAATAAAAAATAAATTTTAATTGCGACATCTAGCGATAATGCGTAGAATACAGACTGACTTATCGACTGCAACAAAAAACCCATCCGGCAACCAGTCGGAAGAGTCTTTAATTACGTTGAAATGCTTCACTGATAAAAGAATAAATGCTGAATGTCTACAATTCCAATAGAGACTTCAAGACTGTAAAATGTCTCGGAATTAATATTTTCAGCGATTAAACATTCCGATTTTAAAAGCACTTACTGAAATAAGACTAACTCTTAGACAAAAGATGACTAGATCCTAGGAAAGACAAACCTGGAATCTCAGTAAGAGCTATCACCGGAAATCCAAAAAAGGAAGACAGAATCGGAAGTTAATCATAGAATACCATTAAAACCAGTAATGACCCTATCCCCGGATGTACGAATCCGGCAGTGGAAAACTAGGAAACGGAAATGCGCAAACCGGAAGAAGACAACCGGAAACTGAACCCGGATGTACATTAAAAAACCAGAATAAGCATAGGAACCGGAAATACGGAAACTGGAAGTCAGACCGGATACGGAAAGAACGGCGGTAGATCCGGAAACAGAAGTAACCCCTGGCCTGAGGACCTGAATCCACGACAACTGATCTAAGACACTGACATTGGCATATATGTTAAAGACGGGGGCTTCCGCCGCCCGCCACCACTGCTTGAAGGTCATGCCGTTTCTTCTTATTTACAACCTCAAGACTCACGTGGGTTTGACCCGGTGACCTGCTCGAGATCACCTTCGAGAGCTTATTTGCTCTAATTATTTGCTCTTTATTCTTAATTCATCCACTAGACCGGAAGTACGTCACAACCGGAAGCGGAAGTCGGAAGAGCTTATTAGTCATACCGGAAACGGTCGGAACTGAAGTTTGAACCGGATCTTGAAGACCCAGGTGTCCTGCAAAACCGGAAGACATACCGGAAACGGTCGGAACGGAAGTAGCACCGGAAAACGGAAGTAAACCCGAGTCCCGAGGACCCGAATCCACCCCAACGGAACCGGAAGAACTAGCAAAACTAAATTGCGGACTATGGCTATAGGCGACCTATGAAGAATCTTGATGACCGGTATGACCGAAATTTTGGCATTAGCATAATGTTTTTGGATGGGAGCTTCCGCCCCCGCCACCACTGCTTGAGGTTATGCCTATCACCCTCATGACTAATGTGGGTTTGTCCCGGTGACCTGCGCGAGCTCACCTTCGAGAGCTTTGTCTCTCTAGACTTTGTTTAGACCTGATTACTTGCATTGACATTACAGGAATCAGTTTCCCCCATTTGTGGGAGCGCCCGCTAGCCCTCGGGCTATCGTCTGAATCAGAAGAAACTTCCTGGTTCTTGGCCTCCATGATGGCATAAGATATTCTTTCGTCTAAAGATTTTTTTTTTGTACGAACGCAGACCACCCTATGCAAAACCCGCACATTGATGTGGGTGTGTGTGTGTTGTAATATTTAAGGCGTTTATATGCTAGTTCCCAATGCTAGGGTCTAGACTCACGCCTGGACTTTATGGTTTCTGTTGAATTCTTGTGACGTCGGTTTGTGCATTAGCTTGTGTCTCTCTGTGTGTGTATTGCTCGTTGTCTCTCGATTTTGTCTCATGTTGCTGTTCTTGTCCATGGCTTTTCTGTTGCTCCTCATGCTTGGGCATGGGGAGGGCCTAACCTGGACCTAATGGGGGTGGGGAAGGGATGGGGTAGGTGCTGGGGGGAGGGGGGGGGCGGAGTAGGTGCGTGCGGTCTTATGACCTAATGTACCCAAGGGGGGGATGTGGGGGTACATGTAGTGCACTTAAAACAGAAATGTCCTCCACACTCCACAGAGTGAACTCGTTCACAGATTGAGGACGTGCCCTTGATTTATCTGTCGTTAAGACTTAAAAAACGAAAAAAGATTACAAAAGAAGCATACAGCTTAGAATTTCGATAAAAGGAGTCTAGAAACATGCAAACACCTTTCAAAGAAAGGCCGGAAAAGTTCAAATTCAAAAATCCCTAAAGACAAGAAAACAATCTATCATAGGGAAATAAACGTAAAACCTTATAAAGCACTATTTTAAGGGCTCACTGGAGTAATAGTGTTTTTATATGATGATGACTTAGGCATATTAAAGTTGTTACCACGAAAACGAAACTCACCGGCAACATTTATATACATAGTTATAAAGTTCAATATAACCACGGAATACTTCCAAAAACATAATTTTGGGAGGATAGACTTCATACATGTAGTAGGCATATCTTAGCGTGAGGAAGTCCTTCAATAGTAAGCTGACACAGCGCAAAGCTATAAAAACTTTCTGATAATATTTGTGCAGTTGTTCTGCTTGCAGAATAATTGAAAAGTGAATCCGTTTCCTATTTGGGCTCCAGTGCGCATGCGCAAGCGCGCTTAGTGACAGGCATCACTATGGAGTGAGTACAGACTGGTGCCAGTCTATATCAGTTAATATACTGGAGATGGACCTAACCAGTAGCCTGGTTGAGGGGCCATATTTATAGGAATAGGCATGGGGAGGAGTGTATGCAAGCATAAAAATCTTATTCTGGTAGCTAAATGCAGATAATTGATTTAGCAAGTAGTGATTGAAAGGTAACGGATGTTTTTGTGGTGTAATAACAACTACAATGTAATCTAGTGTTGGGAATTGGTACTATTTGTGTCATCGATGATTGGTTTTATATACTAACCCATGACCAATTAACGATTGATCATAACAGGTTCTTATTTTTTACTTATTTTGAATGCATGTTCAAGGATAACAACCCATTCTTCAAACCAAGTCGCAGGTATGACAGATTCTTAATAATTTAAGAAATAATCCCGTTGAATATTTTGAAACTAATTTGACTTGAAGCTGTTGCTACCTTAGGCAGCAACAGCTTTCAGTCAAATAAGTTTCAAAATATTCAACATGCTATTGGTATGGTTGCTGTGAAATTAACATACTATTTCAATGCTGAAAGAATTAATGTCTTAGACTAAGGAGTAATACTATATAGTTGTAACAATTAAATTTAAATTCTTTTCCAAAAAATATTAATTTTCTAGCTTGACCAGTTAAAATATATTAAAGTCAATTTATAAACAACCAAAATCAATTTCTGAAATCATGAACGATCGCTTGATTGAACATGAAATCCAATCAATCATCGGTCAAATCGATTAATCGGAACAACAGCAATGTAATCCTGAGGTCTCGCTTTTCCTATGGGACTCAACAAACCTAAATGAAACAGACTTTAAATGATTACTAACTATATGTTGCAGTTTCTTCTGAATCTCATTGCTTATTGAAATAGACTTGAGCGACATCGCCTCTCCTCCACGAGACTCATATCTGACAATACTCTGTCTGCCTGCATCGTCGATGGTTTCTGCATATTTACTCATCCGTGGACAGATCTCATCCACCAATTCTACGAGATGTACTTCAGAGCGAGAGTATGGAACCTGCAGGAAAACATCCATAATCAGACAACACGTTATTAACCGTCTGCCAGCTCAATTTCTGGAGACTACATTTTCCATGGGAGTTAACTCTGGACATGCTGAATATTTTGAAAACAATTTCACTGAATCAACAACTTTCAGCCAAATTGTTTTGAAAATATTCAGCAGGTCCAGATATCTGTATTGCCCATTGAAATTACATTTGTAGCAGTTCTCCACACGCTATATTTAACCCTTTGATGATCATACCGGCCAAAACCGGCCTCTGCTATGGTCGTGTGGAATATCTATTTACAGGCTAAAAGTATACAATTTTTGAAAATTTACCATTGGAATGACTGGCTCGATAATCGAGCCAGTCATTCCAGTGATAAATTTAAAAAAATTGTATTCTTTTGGCCTGTAAATGGACATTCAGTAAGAATATATTTAAATTTTTTGACCAAATTTGACCATTAAAGTGTTGAAGACATTTGCTCAATACGAGCTACATGTATCAGTTAAATCTGTATAAGCATTTGACTGGCCAACGTTATGTGGAGATCTACTTAATAACTGAGCGGTTGCTTGTCTCTTGCTTACCGGGTAGCTACCAACTGCTGATCTCATGACCTGATGGCTTAACTCGGAGTGGCATGTACTGCTTGCACTATGGCACTGCTTAGTATTGAACCCTTACTAGCATTACTGATCAAGTCAGGGATAACCCTGTAACACACTAAGCCGCACGATCAACAGCTTCTGCAGTTGTTTTGAGAAACGTCCATTTGCAGAATAAGTGAAGACTATTTTATATCATTTACCACTGGAATGCCTGGCTCGATAATCGAACCAGTCATTCCAGTTGTAAATTTTCAAAAATAATCCAACCGTCTGCAAAAGGTTACTTTCTTTGAGAAAGTTGAAATTTTATTAAACAAATTCGAGTATTAATTGGTTTCTCTTGCCTGTAGATTTCTGATGACAGTAAACATGTTGTAAAATCACTCCAGCTTGTCACACGTCTTGTCATTTTGGGCCAGAGTCAAACACGACCATTCTTCATTAGACATTTAACTCTTTATCAGTCAAGCCAGCAAAAAATGGCCTCTAGTGACATTGAGGGTATATCCATTTGCAACTCAAAAGAAAATTTTTGAAATTTTACCGAGCCAGTCATTCCAGTGGTAAATTTTCAAAAATAGTCTTCCTCTTGGCTGTCAAATGAGGATTCAATAAGCATATAATTTGATTTTGTTAGCAAAAATTTACCATTAAAGGGTTAATATACCGGTTGGTCAAAAATTGTTTCTGGTTTTAGATGTTCCGTTGCATACATAGAAACATTGCTACTCATTCCAGGGAAGTTTTCAGGAATGAGGACATAAACATTGCAAACTACATGTATATTGTGGAGTATCCAGTTTCGGTGAGGCTCTAATTTCGGTGAACTTTCATCATGCATGCGCTGCGTAACAACACAAGTTCTCACAACGTCATAATTTTGTAATCAAACAGTACGGTAATTATCGGTAACGCGTACAATGTACCACGTTTTCCATCAAAATTCACTTTAAAATGTTACGTGTGCGCCAAATCAGCGTTAGCATGTAAAAAATGGCCGATTTTCTTATTACTTTTTATCATATGCCTTTAAATCATTGTATTTTAAATACACAACGTAAATTGTGTGTTTCAAATATTGGAAACTCTTCCCCGTCGTCTATTTTATTTATACCACGTGACCAATGACCCGTACTGGATAGGGTGGTTCCTAAGTCAATAGCGCAGTATTGTTCAGAAATAGTCATTTGGGCGAGCCTGTACGCGGTATCACCGAAACAGGATACCACCGTTTTTCTTTGTTTTGAAGTACATCATCGCCTAATGGCGCTGTGTTTTGACATTTTGTTTTGGGGGATTTTCTTCTAACTTGGCGCTGGATAAGGGATAAAGTCACTAACAAACTAAGTCAATTTATTTTTAAATATCTATTGTATTTATTAAATTATTAGCAATTTCTGCTTAGGCACCCTGAAACTGGATACTCCACGCTATATTAATATTTAGGGGAAAAATTTTAATTTTGCAAGTGCTTTTGTTGCAACTCCATGTAGTACCACTAAATAACACACAGACACAGTCAGTCAATCTGCAACCACCAGAAGATGACAGAGGGTGGGGTCACGACCGATGGCAGGGATTCCCCATCAACCATCCCTGGCAAATACAATATGGTTGCACCAGTCACGCCAGTAGACCAAAACATCAGATCTACATGTAGATAACCTGAACTTCATGTCACTCTCGAGGACACACAAATAAGCTACATGTAGCATTAACACTTGAAATGCCAGATGAATGTATCAGAAATAAATGTAACTACATGCAAGCTGCAAAAGATTCCAGCAAAATTAGTTTCAAAATATTCAACAGAATGTTTATTACATGTAAATTGTAAATTTTTGATCTACGCGTGTACATGTATGTGATGATGCCACATCATTATGACAGTAACATCAGCTGATAAGTGATGTATTTGATTATGACATCATATAAACTTGAGTGAGAGTGACAGATCGGATCCCTTTATTGGCGACTTCATCCTTTGCGGTTTCTATTGTGACGATCATCCTCTAACGATCTCAGCAATGCATACACTGGATCGCATGAAAACCAGATACGGGAACTTTGTACACGTAGCGAGGAAATAAATTTGCTAGATGAGTCAAGCTGAACGAATGGTACAATACAACTAGGCATAAAATGGGCATTTAAAAGGAAAAATCTTTTTATCAGTACCTCATATACTCCAGCTTGATTGCCAGAGCCATCGACTCTAAAATTTCCAACTTGGATTTTCTTTTTTGGATTAATCAGGCTAATACTCCACTGCATCTCCGATACGAGTGCCCGACATACTATCCAATAGAAAACAAGATATGATTTTAAATGTTAATTACTATACATGTATTTCATCTTCTTCCTCAAGCCTGTGAATTATCCACCAGGAGCATATTACATGTAAATGATGACTCATTGAATATTTATCATGCCGAATCAGGGGTAGAAATAAGATATTTGTTTAGTGCTGAAGACGGAGGTTCCAGGCCGCACGGCGCACTCTAATAAACCATGGATCCATGCACTTAATGCTTATGATCATGTCAATAGTCACTTACAGGACTGGCGGTATGATCAGCGAACGAAAAGAAGAAGAAGATATTTGTTTGACATCTCACTGGGCAGAGATCTAACATTGAGATTTTATCTGCACAGCAAAATATCTCCATGTACATGCGCATAAGTTGAAAAGTGGCTGCAGCCTGCGCATCCAGGATTACAAATGCACATGCATCTGCTATTTGTACATGCATTGTGCTTGCAAAAAGGCATTATTTCAAACCCTGTAAATATTTTGTGCGGTCATTATGCTGCATAGTACAATGTTGAACACTCACACTCAGGCAGATTGCTTTCCTAAATGTATGTGTATCATTGGTAGAATAGTCCTACAATTGTCCATATTGAATGCACGCAACATTGTAACAGCTCAGAAATAACTTAACACATTTCTAAAGCAAAATAAAACATACTATTGGGTATTTTTAACATCATTGGATTGGAATACATTAAATGCTGCCTCCCCAATCCAACTATGTTCAAAATATTCAACAGAACATTTTTTGCATCATGTTCAAAATTGTTTTGTTTTGGAAACATGTACACATTTTGGTGAGCTGTACTGTAATTTAAAAATGTAACCCGTAGCACACTGATGTCAATATTCTATCTTTTACTGTGTCAGTAGCAAAGAAACTGGTGTACATTTTTCAACAATTTTGGTGGAAGATGTTGCTGTCTACGACAGCACCTCTACGACAGCACCATCTACCACAAAATTTGATGAAAAATAAACACCAATTCTTCTTTTACTTTAATTTGAAAATGTAAAATTTTGACATCAGAGCGGTAAGGGTTAATGGTCAAATTTGGTCAATAAAATTGAAATATTTACTGAATGTCCCTTTGCAGGACAAGAGAAGACTATTTGTGAAGGTTTACCACTGACATGACCGAAATGACTTGCTCGGTTAGTCATTTCAGTGGTAAAATTAAAAAAATTTCTCTAATGGATATTCCTCAATAGCACTGCAGAGGCCGGCGGTTATGGCAGGCCAGTTGATTCTTAACCCTCTAAAGGTGCATATTCAAAGCAAAAATATGTGAAAATAAAATTGTCAAAATTGTATACTTTTTAGAGGCTTAAATTATACATGTAGGCCTACACGTTTGTAGATGTAATGAACCAAAATAAATCTTAACATAGGATTTCATTACGTATAAATTAATAATTTTTTAAGTTATGAAATTGAATTAGAGATAAGTCCATAATTCAGCTCCACAATTAAAAAAATTATCATAATTTGTACGGAATGAAATCATCATATGCTAAGATTTATTTCGCCTCATTACATTGAGGTGCGCAAATTTAGCCCCTAGAAGTATACACTTTTGACAATATTATTTCAAATTTTGCTGTGAATATGTACATGTACCCTTTTTACCATCAAATTAGTTCCAAGAAATTTAAACTTTCTCATAGAAAGTCCATTTGCAGACCAAGAGAACACTATTTTTTTAAATTTAACACTGGATTGACTGGTCAATTCTAATGGTAAATTTTCAAAAATAGACTTCTCTTGGTCGGCAAATGGACATTGATCAAGACCACTGTACTGCAGCAGCCGTTTTCTGGCTGATATGAGTGATAAATGGTTTATCGTCCAGCTGGCCAAAAAGTCTTTGTTTTTTTCTACCGGGTTAAAATAACCAATTTGAGGCATAAATGTATCTATTTATCAGCAACGATTTTTGTTACATTCACGATGTATCTATATCAACTTAGCCTCAATATCATTTAGTGGAATTTATACATTTTCAATGACAATGCTACAGTTTCTTGTAGCTTTAAGATTTGTATACGAAACAATGTACAGTAGAGCTCAGAAATAATGTAAAACATTTCGAAAACAAAAATAAAACATGAATATTTTGAACATAATTGGACTGAATGCTGCCTAAAGCAAATTATATGTAGTTTCACAAAAGACAACATAACATTTCTTACATTGTGTTAAAAACTGTACTAAATAAAATGTTTCTGTTTTTCTTTTGGAAACATGATAAGTTATTTATGAGCTGTACTGTAATTCACTAATCTATTGACTAATACTTTGCAGAATCCAGCTCAGTCTCTAAATGAGAGTAAAGTTGAGTGAACACAAGAGATACCCACCCGAACACTGAAACGTCTTGTCCTTTATGGCTTGGACATAAGTCACACCAGTACATGTGAGAAGTATCAGGAAATATAGCACGAATAGGATATCCATTATAGCTGCTGAATTCAGAGTCTCTTCACATGTGACAAGTCTCACATCTCACTGCGTCTGCTGAAAATACAATCATAAACAAAATGCATGTACATCTATGTTCAACCAACAAATACGCGACACAAAATAATAGATCTGTATGCTTCCTATTTCATGCTAAACAGGAGGCCTATTTAGGGCCTGTGGCGCTCACCTGGACCATTGGCGTTTAAGACATTTCCATTTAAATAGACATGATGAATGTTTTTTGGAAAATCAAAGATGACCACCGAAGAATTGACCAATCAAGATTCTCGTTTAATATGTTGAAGCCTACTGTCATAGGATTGTTCCACCCAAGTTTTGTTGAAATCAGGCTATTGATTGAAGGAGTACCATTTTTAAATGGTTCTGGAAAACATTCAGCAGAAAATCAGAGATTGTGCCAAAACATTGACCTATCAAAATTCTTAATGGAAATTCTAAGAGGCTACGACAATAGGATCCTTCCAGCCAAAATTCGTTGAAATTGCCCAAGCGATTAATGAGTAGCATTTTATACAAATTCCGATTTTTCGGAAAATCCAAGATGGCCACGATCAAAATCAAGCCGTCAAAATTCTGTATACATGTTCTGAAGCGACTACCAGCCTAGGGTTCTTCCAGTCCGGCAGTTAATGAGAAGTAGCCGTTTAACTGATTTCCCACAATGTTCAGAAAATCTAAAATGGCCACCAGAAAAATTGCCCAATCAAAATTCTGTATACAGGTTCTGAAGTCGTAACCACCCTAGGCTCGTTCCAGCCAGTCTGCTTGAAATTGCCCAAGCAGTTAATGAGGAGTTAAGTGCTTTAAACGATTTTCAGGCATTTTTCGGAAAATTCAAAATGGCCACCGAACAAATTGACCAATTAAAATTCTGTGTACAAGCTCTGAAGCACACCACATTAGGGTGCTTCCAGCCGAGTTTGCTTGAACTCGTTCAAGCCGTTAATGAGTAGGCTTTTAACTGATTTACAGAAATTTTCAGAAAATCCAAGATGGTCGCCAGAAAAATTGATCAATCAAAATTCTGTATATGATTTCTGAACCATACCAGCGTACTATCCTCCCAGCTAAGTCTGGTTGGAATGAGGATTAGCGTTTTAAATGATTTCCCACAATTTTTAGGAAATTTCAAGATGACCACTGAAAAAATGGACCAATAAAAATTATGTATACAAGTTCTGAAGCCATTCTGGCCAGGTGAGTTAAAAATTCAGGTCGGTATGGAATTAATTTTTGGGTGGTAGGTTTGCTTTACCGTGTTTTGCCTATACAGATCAAAGGTAAAAAAATTATAATATAGCAATGAAGCTACACCCGTGACATGTCAGATTGTAATTCGCCATGCTTTCATCAACTTTGGCCTTTTGAGACTGTGTGGTGGGTGTAAGTCCTTAATGTCTGGCTCGATGCTTGAGCCAGTCAATCCAGTGATAGAATGGCTCAAGCACCGAGCCAGTCAATCCAGTGATAGAATGGCTCAAGCACCGAGCCCGACAATCCAGTGATAGAATGGCTCAAGCACCGAGCCAGACATTCCAGTGATAGAATGGCTCAAGCACCGAGCCAGACATTCCAGTGATAGAATGGCTCAAGCACAGAGCCAGACATTCCAGTGATAGAATGGCTCAAGCACCGAGCCAGACATTCCAGTGATAGAATGGCTCAAGCATCGAGCCTGACATTCCAGTGATAGACTGGCTCAAGCATCGAGCCTGACATTCCAGTGATAGACTGGCTCAAGCACCGAGCCTGACATTCCAGTGATAGACTGGCTCAAGCACCGAGCCTGACATTCCAGTGATAGAATGGCTTAAGCACCGAGCCCGACAATCCAGTGATAGAATGGCTCAAGCACCGAGCCAGACATTCCAGTGATAGAATGGCTCAAGCACCGAGCCTGACAATCCAGTGATAGAATGGCTCAAGCACCGAGCCAGACATTCCCGTGATAGAATGGCTCAAGCACCGAGCCTGACATTCCAGTGATAGACTGGCTCAAGCATCGAGCCTGACATTCCAGTGATAGACTGGCTCAAGCATCGAGCCTGACATTCCAGTGATAGACTGGCTCAAGCACCGAGCCTGACAATCCAGTGATAGAATGGCTCAAGCACCGAGCCAGTCAATCCAGTGATAGAATGGCTCAAGCACCGAGCCCAACAATCCAGTGATAGAATGGCTCAAGCACCGAGCCAGACATTCCAGTGATAGAATGGCTCAAGCACCGAGCCCGACAATCCAGTGATAGAATGGCTCAAGCACCGAGCCAGACATTCCAGTGATAGAATGGCTCAAGCACCGAGTCTGACATTCCAGTGATAGACTGGCTCAAGCATCGATCCTGACATTCCAGTGATAGACTGGCTCAAGCATCGAGCCTGACATTTCAGTGATAGACTGGCTCAAGCACCGAGCCAGACATTCCAGTGATAGACTGGCTGAAGCACCGAGCCTGACATTCCAGTGATAGACTGGCTCAAGCACTGAGCCTGACATTCCAGTGATAGACTGGCTCAAGCATCGAGCCTGACATTCCAGTGATAGACTGGCTCAAGCACCGAGCCAGACATTCCAGTGATAGACTGGCTCAAGCACCGAGCCAGACATTCCAGTGATAGACTGGCTCAAGCATCGAGCCTGACATTCCAGTGATAGACTGGCTCAAGCACCGAGCCAGACATTCCAGTGATAGACTGGCTCAAGCACCGAGCCAGACATTCCAGTGATAGACTGGCTCAAGCATCGAGCCTGACATTCCAGTGATAGACTGGCTCAAGCACTGAGCCTGACATTCCAATGATAGACTGGCTCAAGCACCGAGCCTGACATTCCAGTGATAGACTGGCTCAAGCACCGAGCCAGACATTCCAGTGATAGACTGGCTCAAGCACCGAGCCTGACATTCCAGTGATAGACTGGCTCAAGCACTGAGCCTGACATTCCAGTGATAGACTGGCTCAAGCATCGAGCCTGACATTCCAGTGTTAGACTGGCTCAAGCACCGAGCCAGACATTCCAGTGATAGACTGGCTCAAGCATCGAGCCTGACATTCCAGTGATAGACTGGTTCAAGCATCGAGCCTGACATTCCAGTGACAGACTGGCTCAAGCAACGAGCCTGACATTCCAGTGATAGACTGGCTCAAGCACAGAGCCAGACATTCCAGTATGTCCAGTAACACATTTTCAACAAGAGCACCACCTAGCGGGGCTTAATACGGCCATCTTTAATGAATTTTAATCTTTTCAGGGAGTATAACTCTGGCAAATATGGACAGACCTTGCTGAAACAAATCATGACACTTCGTCTCTAGGTATACATGTATGTTCACTGGAAATCGAATTTCAAATGTAGGTTCAAAACTCCCTGAGATCTGGCTCGGGAAATATTTTGTACAAATTGTACTCTTTTTAGGGGGATAATTCTCACAAATACGGATAGATCTCACTGAAACAAAATCATGACGCATCGTCTCCACCTAATATGTGCACTGGAGCAAAAATTTCAAATATAGGCTGAGAAGTTTTTGAGATACGGCGCAGACACGAGATTTTTGACACATTTTACACATTCCATGGGGGAATAACTCTAGCAATATCGACAGATCTCGACGAAACGAAATCATGACACATCGTCTCCTCCTTATATGGACAAAGTACATTGGAACAAAAGTTTCAAATGTAGGTTAAGTTTAAGTTAAGTTTTTGAAATACGGCCCAGACATGGATTTGCTACATGTAACAGACGGACGGATGGCAAGACAGACACCATGCGCCATCACATAATACGACCCATTTTTTTCAAAACGGGCGCATAAAAATAATGAAATCAGTAAATAGTCTCTGGCTTACAATTGATAGACATTTCTTAACACACTTGCAGGTTTTGGCATTCCTGTCATTGATATCCCTTTGTTGTTATGTCAGGGTAATTTGTAACCAGGCTGACATTAAATCAAGTAATCATGATTATTCCTAACTAATTGATCGTGATGACACTCAAAGTATTAATTGCACAGCTTGCCTAGAATCCAGTAATCACTAGTCCTGCTTTCTAAATGTAGTGGCTCATCTGGGTCTGATTACAATCAATTTCTTGACCTTTTGGCTTCTTTTGCAATCCACAATTATATGGGCAACCCTCATTCCAGACAACAGTTTGGGAGGAGAGAGAACAGTTTTTAGGATATCTGACCTTTGGACCCCACCCCTTACATCCACTGGACTTAGCTCAATCTAAATGTTGTCCTGCAAATCACAATCATACGGGTACATGTACATGTAACTCACATACCAAATTTGCTTGAAGTTCACCCTGGAACTGTTTGGGAAATAGCATGATGGATGGACAGATGTGATTATAATATCCTCATTTTTTCAAAACATGGGGATAATGAAAGGACTCAAGGAGATTTATATTGGTAGGTAGGTAATTAATTCAAAATCAGCATACTGAAATGTCATTTTCTTACAGCTCAAGAAATTAGCGTACCACCATCATTGGCCATGCCACATTGTGTCCAGGATTTGTTGGCGAAAAATGGAATTGACAAAACAGAAATTTAGATTTTCTATGAATCCAATTTTTAGCATTGCCCCGCCGATCTCTACATGTAGGTAAGCTCCATCCATGCTTTGCACGTGTTGAGATCGATTTACATGAATACATGTGTATACTTTGAATCATGAATTCCCAATTTCACGGTTAACTATATATACATGTACATGTAGCTACAGCTAAACTGTTGAATATTTTGAAATTACATAATAATGTAATTTGACTGGGTCTGTTTTCAAATATTTCACAGAATGCTTATTAAATAGCAAAGACATACATGTACGTGTACAATTCGTACAATTGACAGACTTTTAAATGTTCATGACGGACTTACATGTACCTACGTCATTCATTACATATTTTGATTGTCAGCCTACATGTGATGTATTTATTATGATGTCATACATGTATATTTGAGTGACAGCTTGGATTCATCTACATTATTTAAACCTTTCTCATTTTCACAGACAAATCCCTGTAAAATTATCATCCTTAACATGCTTACGAAATAAAATTTATTTTATTCAATATATAGAAATTAATTTGACTGAAAGCTAAAGGCTTGCAGTCAAACTAATTTTAGAATATTCACCAGTTTTCCTTTATGGTATCATTAAAATGAGATATGGGGAATCAGACATCACGGTCAAGGTCATGATCATACGCGGCTTATATTGTGCAAGAGTTCACTGCTGTCAAATCATATTTGCTGTGAATCGTTCTTGGCCGATTCGTTGTGATTTCACCAACAACCTTGTTTTCCCATGGCCAATAGTTATATACTGTATGCCTGTATGTCATAGGCACTATTAGCGAATTTACCGACAGGATGACAATAAAGACGTACATGTATACAAACAAGTGTAACAGTCACCAGAACTCACAAACCAAATTCAGTTGACGTTTTGCCAAACCCACACCACCCCACCTCCATCACCTCTCGACCCAGCTGGTGTCACAGCCTATTGTACTTTTTTATTTAGGCTACATGTATCTCGCAATCCACAACCGTATGGCCATGACATGGGTAACCCGCCAGATTTGGTTGAATTCCTTTAACTTTGTCATTCTTCCCTAACCCCGCCTCCATTTCCCCACCCTTGGGATGGAGCCTAATGTAAAATGTAAATGGTGTCCACCAATCCACAATCATATGTTCGGTAATTTACATAACAATTTTGATTGAATTCTACCAAAAGCTTTCGACGGAGATGGGTGGACAGACAGATGGATGGAGGTCTTTGCAATATCCCTGCAGTCTTCTCAAAACAGTGGGTATTTAATTATAATTAAGAGATTACATGTAAATAAAATTGATTGATATTTGATTGAAATTCCGTCCAATCTAAAATGGTAATTACATGTGCATGTAGAGCTTAAATGCCAGATGTACATCAGCTAAGCACTCAGGAATACGGCTGATAACATCTGCGGTCAAGACCAGCCACCAGCAGATCCAGGATACTTGCCGGCATAGCTACATGTATGTCAGCTATCGATGTGTGTAGTAGCTGATTATATTTCAAAGCATTTTTAGTTGAAATATACAGGTTTCTCTACATAAAATAAATTTTATACAGATCACCAATTTTTTATTTTTATAAAATCCCCGTTAGTAAATCCATTAGCCTACTTAGCAGGAGAAACTGAATGTTTCTTTAGCAGAAGCCATCGTCCAGTCACCTGAACAAAAAGTTAAGCCTATTAAGACTTTTTCATACTAGACAATATCTACAATTTGCAGACCAAGAGCCAGTCATTCCAGTGACACATTTTCAAAAATAGTCTTCTCCTGGTCTGCAAATGGACATTTTCCTAGACAACTGCAGATAGTTTCCGAGTTTGACTTGAGTGTTAGATGGTTATACATGTACGGTGCAAGATATAGCCGGTAATAGGGATATACTGGTAAGCACTAGATGTACATGTACATGTATGACTCGACGACAGCTGTTATGGTCATACACCGCCCTCAGACGTTGGCGCAGAAATCGAGTGCATTATATAACTAGATTGAGCGGTCGATGACACGTCATCACAAATCCCCCACGTTCACCGCTTTGAACTTTTGAAACACCCCACAATCCAACCCAACCCCGGGGGTGGAACCAAATCTAAACGTCCTTTTGCACTTCGCAATCATATGGGTAACTCACATACCAAATTTGGTTGAATTTCATCCAATAGTGTCCAAAGGAGTTGCATTACAATCAATTTCATGAGCTTTTGACACCCATCCCTTACACACACACACCTTACCAACACCTCCTCCCGGGGCGGGGCCAAATGTAAATATGCTCATCCACTCCACGTTGATATGGGTAACTGGCATTAAATTTGGTTGAATTCCGTCCAACAGTGTCAGAGGAGTTGCATTACAATCAATTTCTGCAGGTTAAAATTTGACCTTCTGACCCCTCTCCCACCCCCTGGTGGCGGAGCCAAATCTAAATGGCCTCTTGCACTCCGCAATCATAAGCCTGAGTAAATCAGATATCAAATTTGGCTGAGTTCTGCCTAACAATTTCAGAGGAGTTGCCTTACAATCAATTTTATGACCTTTTGAACCCATCCCCCACCTCCTGGGGGTGGGGCCAAATATAAAGGTGCTCAAATGTAAATGTGCTCATGTACTCCACATTGATATGGGTAACCCACAGACCAAATTTGATTGAATTCTGTTCAACGGCTTCGGAGGAGCTGATGCATTACAATCAATTTCTGCAGGTTAAAATTTGACTTTTTGTCCCCCTCCCCCCAGCCACTGGGGGCGGAGCCAAACCTAATTGGCCTCTTGCACTCCGCAATCATATGGGTAACTCAGATATCAAATTTGGTTGAGTTCCGTCTAACGATTTCCGAGCAGTTCACTGGGCTTCGTTTCTAGAAATATGTGGTGAGCTATAAATTGCTCTCCATGATCAATGCTAGGCGAGTGAACGCTCATCTTGCAGAATGAAAATGTGAAAATTTATTAATAACATTATGTTTAGATCAAAATATTCAAATTTTGATATCAGTTTTAAGATTTAAGGTGAGTGATTAATTACTCCCCTGCGATGAAAATTTAGGCGAACTATGCGAGCGAGAGTGATAGCTCACCTTAGACACGAAGCCTGGGAGTTGCGTTACAACTGATTTGACCTTTTGACCCCTGCCACACTCCTGGTGGTGGAGACAAATCTGAATATCGTCTTGCAAAGCGGAATCATATCGGTAAACCACATACAAAATTTGATTTAATTCTACCCAATGTATCCGGAGGAGATACAGTAGCATGATGGATGGATGGACAGACAGACGGACAGAGGCGATTAAAATATCTCCAAAGCTTTTTTTTTAAACCATTGGGATAAAAAAGCGCGGGCATATCCTCCAACAAGGGAGTACTACTCCGGACTACTGTATTAACTCTTTCAACCGACCAGAAAAAATAATAAATTTGTTATGAATATGTCAAAATTTTGTTGAATATTTTGAAATTAATTTGACTGGAAGCTGGATGCTGCTTAAGGCAGTCAAATTGGTTTCAAAATATTCAACATCTTATCTTTATTTGGGGCCCCCTTCCTTGATCATGCAAGTTACATGTACTAGGCCAATGCTGGTTTGCACAAATTGAAAATATGTACAACACATGTTTGGGTTATGCAAATTTATTTCAGCTAACCCATTTGGGCTTGCGCAATCTTTTTAGATATATTTGTGTACAAAGTAAAGAAAACTGCGTAACCCAGAAAAAGATTGAGCTAAAAATATTTACGTAACCATTGCGCGAATGAACAAGAGGTCCAAGGGGCCTGTATCTCTCACCTGGACCATAGGCATCTCAAGTAGAATGGTCATTAACAACAAGTAGAACACTAATGAGTTGACCAGACTTGTAACAAGAAAACAGAGGCCATGTTTCTTTATGTATCAACTTCTCTTGAACAAACTTTAATGGCCCTTAGTCATCAATATCATATCCCTAAAATTTCGGCCCAATCCGTTCAGTGGCTCTGGAGACGAAGTTGCTTTCATGAAAACCAAGCCATCCAAGATGGCCGCCCAACCATTTGGCAAATCAAGTTCCCTTGAACAAACTTTGCTCAGCTCATGCCCTAAATGATATTTTATGAGTTTCGAATCAATCGATCAGTTTTGGCGAAAATCTTTAAAGACATTTCTAAAAATTAACCAAAATCCAAGATGGCCACCAGACAATTTGGCCAAATGGCTTCGCTTGAACAAACTTGAATCTCTACAACCGAAGGATGCTTCCTGCACAATATAATTGAAATCGGCCCAGTAGTTCTAGAAGACATTTAAATTTTCCCATTGTTTTAGTATGGCGGGAAAATGATCCCAGAGGGCCGCCAAACAGTTTATCCTACAGTCTAAAAAATTGCAAATTTGAGATCAGAATACCAAAAAAAACCAAACATATAAAACCAATTTCAGCCTCAAAATCCATCAAATAAAAACCCAATATGGTCGCCAAACACACTTTATTTTGATTGGCCCAGGGTCGCCATGTTTTTTGACGGATCAACTTCCCTTGAAGAAACTTTAATGGCCCTTAGTCCCTAATCATATCTGCCAAATTTTGGCCCGATCCCTTCAGCGGTTCTAGAGAAGTAATTTTCGCTAAAACTAGGTCAACCAAGATGCCCACTAAACCATGGGACCAATCAAGTTCCTCTGAACAAACTTTGTTCAGCTCTTGCCCTAGATCATATATCATGGGGTTTGCTTCAATCCACCAAGCGTTTATAAAAACCTGCCAAAATCCAAGATGGCCACCGGCCAAATTAGCCGATCGGCTTCGTTTGAACAAATTTGAATCTCTATACCCTAATGACGCTTCCTGCCAAATATAATTGAAATCGGCCCAGTAGTTCTCGAGAAGACGACATTTTAAATTTCCCATTGCTTTAGTATGGGAGCGTTTGGCGGGAAAATGATCCAAGATGGCCACCAAACCGTTTAGGCAACAGCGTTGAAAATTGCAAATTTGAGATCAGAATACCCAAACACATATAAAACCAATTTCATCCTCAAAAATCCATCAAATAAAAAAATCCAATGTGGCTGCCAAACAAGTTGTATTTTGATTGGACCATTGCGGCCATGTTTTTTTATGGATCAACTTGCCTTGAACTAACTTTAAAGGCCCTTAGTCATTAATCCTATCTGCCAAATTACGACCCAATCCGTTCAGCAGTTCTGGAGAAGTAATTTTCACTAAAACTAGGTCAACCAAGATGGCCACCAAACCACAGGACCAATCAAGTTCCCTTGAACACACTTTGTTCAGCTCTTGCCATAGATCATATTTCATAGGGTTTGCTTCAATCCACTAAGTGGTTTCGGAGATTTTTAAAGACATTTCTAAAAATCAGCCAAAATCCAAGATGGCCGTCGGCCAACAAATTGGCCGATCGGCTTCGTTTGAACAAACTTGGATCTCTATGGCCTAAGAATGCTTCCTGCCAAATATAATTGAAATCGGCCCAGTGGTTCTTGAGAAGTCGTTTAAAGGAAAAGTTGACGGATGGATGGATGGACACACAATGGACGGTCGCCATGGCATAAGTTCAATTGGCCTTTCAGGCCAGGTGAGCTAAAACATGGGTTACATAATTTGTGCAGGACTACAATACCGGGCGATTGCAGTCTAATATTGGCCAGTAACCCATACATGTATTATCAGGTTTGTTTCAGAGCCCGGGCAGTGTCCCTGTTATGTTGTACGTACGGAACCCATACAAATCATAATATATATTGGTGTCCCTGTTATGTTGTTAGTACGGAACCCATACAAATCATAATATATATTGGTGTCCCTGTTATGTTGTACGTACGGTATTGGTGTCCCTGTTATGTTGTATGTACGGAACCCAATGTTTCCGTGTCTAGTGACAGCTTTATTTTAACCAGTTAACACTCATATCAGCCAAAATCGGCTTCTGCAGTGCTCTTGAGAAATGTCCATTTGCAGACCAAGACTATATTTTTATAAATTTATCACCGGAATGACTGGCATGATAACCGAGCCAGTCATTCCGGTGGGGAGTTTTAGAAAATTCTCTTATCTTGGTCTGCAAATATGGATATTTTCTACGAGAAAATTGAAAATTTCTTGAACAAATTTGAGGGTTATACATGTATTTATTTGGATTCCATACAACTGCAAATTGCCGTATTCTTATTATTAGTCATGCTTTTTATGGCTATTTCAAAATAAATTGTTAAAGTTCTCAATATTTAAGAATTGTTTGTGTGTTTCAGTGTAGTAAAGCATGGTACTTTATTAGCTATCTGTACTGCAATGTATCACAATTAGCACTAAGATACTCGTTTGCTTTGCTAATATTGACTCATTGTATTGGGAATTTGGTGTCCGTTTTACGTACATTCGTATGGAACTTCTGGATCATACAAATACAATGTACATACAATTCAGGCTTTCATATTATCTTTTGTCATTTTAAAAGTAAATGTAGACATAATATACATGTACTATCTTATCCTTAAAATCACTGCTCTATGACGTGCCTTTGAAAATTTGGTCTGCATGTCCCTCCCTTGGTGTACCAGTTTTTCGAAGAATCACCAATAGTTGGGCTTAGACTAACTTGGAGACGCAATTGGCAACTCAAGGGAGATAATTATTCAAAGTAAAATATACAATTAGAGTAATACTAAGTTATTTCCCTTGAAGCACATTATTGAGTAATGTTGAAAGAGATGTATTACAGGCAAATATGAACTTCATGCTACAGGGTTAAAAACATGTAATCTTGAAAGATTAACTTCTTTGATCTTGAAGCCTGCTATCAACATTGCAACAATATACAGTCCAATTAAATTCATTGTATCAACATTTCTCGAGTGTCCACCTAAGCCGAGAGTTTGTTGTATATGTATCTCATTATTATTTTGGTATTTAGAGCACAAAGTGTTACTAGTTCAAAGTGCTATTCACAAAGCCAACTGCTTCATAAGAGAAGATAGAAAATGATGTCTTGTCCACACTGTTCATTGTTTACAATCACATATAAGATATACGAAGCTAGTATACCCTTTTCAGCAGGGCTGGGGTAACTGAAACTTGTAACTGACTGTAACTTAGTTAAATTTTTCATGTAACTGAAGTAACTTGTAACTGAGGAATTTTTTTAGTTAAAGTAACTGAAATGCAACCAGTTACATTGCAAAAGTAACTGTCATTTCAGTTAATTTTCAGTTACATTTCAAACTTTTTTACCAAATTTATTACAATTTTCTTAATTTGTGGAAAAGCTACTGTTATACACATGACACGCCAATACCCCAATTTCAGTGTAATCATTCAGGTAAGCTGTTGAATATATTGATGCTAATTTTACTGGAAGATGTTGATGCCATGGGCAACAACTTTATTTCCAAGTGTCAGTGATATTTATTTTAGAAATTTGCCATTGGAATGACTGGCTTGATTATTGGGGCAGTCATTCCAGTGGTAAATTTTCAAATATAAATCTTGTAGCCAACAAAATAGACATTTCTTGGCCATTAAAGGGTTAACCCACTCTGTATCAATGTGATATTTTAGCAATGATAATCTGAATGTTATTGCTACATCAGGCAACAACAACAGTTAATCAAACTCTTATACAGCTTTTATATTAATCTACATGTAGCTTAGAAACAGGATGTTTACTACATCTTTATAGAATTAACTGTTACCGTTTAAAGATTGTTGAAGAAAACTTTAGCTTTCTCATAGAAAATGTCCATGAGATTATTTTAGAAAATTTGCCACTGCAATGACTGGCTTGGTTATTGAGCCAGTCATTCCAGTGGTAAATTTTCTAAAATATCTTATATAATTGTCTGAATATGGACATTTCTCAAAACCAGTGCAAAAGTTATTTGTCCAGCTTTAGTGTTAAAGGGTTAAATCACATCAAATGTTGAATTGTAAAGAAAGTTACAATCTGCCACAGTATGTGTTAACAACATGTCCTGTTCTTTTCTTTATATAGTATTGATTAGGCCAGCTTAGGACATCATTGCTCAGCAATTATACTCTAGCTAAATTCAATTCACATAGTTGTGGTGATAAAGATCAAAGGACAATGCCATTGATAAAAGTCAAGCCATCAACCATTTTGGTATAGCGGAGAGAATTTATAAAGGCTGTGGAATTAAACTAGTGTACTGGAAAGCTGTTGAACATTTTGAAACTAATCTGACCTGAAAAAAAACTGTTGCTGCCATATGAAGCAACAGCTTTTAAAAGTAAAATTACAAATGTAGTAAGTATAAAGTACTCAGCAGATTATCTGATCGGAAAAATTTGTCATTGCAACTAATGAAAGTAATAAATTAATTTCAAAATATTTAAATTCCTATTTGAAATTAAGCAAACATTTATTTATGGCACATTTGCGTGCTATAATTTCTCTCTATTACGTATCGTTGTAAAATCTTAAGTGATATATTACTGATCCGTCCGTCCATTCATCCGTCCACTCATCAATCCATCTGTTCATCTCATTTCCGATAAAGCTGCCTAAATTGCAGCTATAAATGGTAGCGGCTCGCTTGTTTCAAAGCCTTTTGGGACAGTTGATGCAGTGCACATTGGACTAACTACATTCAGCTTAATTGTTTTCAAAATGTATGGATAATCAGGTTTGAGTTAATAATTTTTCTGATCAAATTAAAGGATTACATGAATTTCACTTATAATTAGAATAACCTCCTCGCCGTCTCCTGTGGACATCTAATTAGAAATATAATGGCTTACCCCGGTTTTGAGCATGAGTGTGTGTCGACACACGCGCGCCTGTGCGCGTGTACATGATAATTACTCAACGATTCATGCACAATAATTGTAGGCCTACTCTGATCATGATAAAAATGCAATGTGCGATGCATGGATATATGGATTGGCGGATGGATAAACACTGATGTACGGGATGTATAAAACAAACATGAGTTATTAATTAAAAACTGTTATGGAAATAAAAGAAACAAGACCAGATTGCATCAAATGAATGATTAAACGTAGATGGATGGATGGTAGGTGGGTGGGTGGATGGATGAAATGGCAGATAGATGGGTAGGGTAGATGGATGGGTGGATGGACAGATGGATGGGCTAGCGGACGGACAGATGGGCTAGCAGGCGGATGGATGGATGGACGAAGGGCAATGCAGATGATTTAGTGTAGTCGTAGATGTATGGACTATAAGTTGTATACAGTATATTTGATGAATAATGAGTAATCTTCAGGCGGCATAACTGAACCAGGAAACCATGTCAATGTATAAACGTGTTCGGGCAAACACCTTACTTAGGCACCGGGATGAGTGACGTTCAGGCGGCATAATCATACAATGCTAGGCTATGCGTTCAGAAGCTCAGAAGCCAAATATCATTAATATCTGATTTCCAATCATGATCAAACAACTGAATGTGGTAAGTTAGTAGCGGAGGTGCCGGACTGCACATACAGTATCCAAACGGCCAACATGGGTCAGCTGCAATACCGACAGGCAAACACTGCACAAACTACAGAGCTGAAGTCGAAGCACTGGTTCATGCAGCTAATACCATCAGCAGAACAGCAGACCCTATTGCACAGATTGTCTTTTTATCTGATGCCCGCTCCGTCCTTGAGGCTATCACCAAAGGTAAGCTGCCACAACTTGAAGAAGCACTACAAACCATCAAATGCTTTCGGATAGCACTGCAGTGGATCCCCTCACACTGTGGAGTCCAAGGAAATGAGGACGCAGACAAGATGGCAAAGGTGGGTGCAGAAGAGAATCAGACAGAAAACATGGTTACCCATACAGAGATGAAGACTATCATCAAGTCACTCTATAGAACACCTCAATCAGAAGATGCCTACCATCATCTCTCGAGGCCAGAGCAAGTGACCATTTTTCGTCTCAGAACTGGACACAACAGACTAAACCAACACATGTACAGGCGGTTCCACCTTACGACATCACCCGCTTGTCCTTGTGGAGAAACAGAACAGACCACAGAGCACATACTTCAATGTTGCAGTACGTATCAGCTGCTGAGAGAAGAGATCTGGCCTTTGTCAACCTCGTTTCTTGAAAAGCTGTATGGGCCTGTGGAAGAACTGCAGAAAACCACAGATTTCATCTTGAGAACGGCTCTCCAAGTGTAATACCAGCGATCGAAAAGAAGAAGTAAGTTAGTTTTCTTTGAAGATTGCCGACACCAATATCCTATATAAAATTTGTCATTCGACTTCCAGTTGAACAATCCATAACGTCTTACTTTCATATCACTTCTCATCATTTCAATAAATTACGTCGCATGACCAACAATGACGGCGGAAGTCAAGCACACATGCGCAGGATTTCTCGCCTAACTTGGTCAGAAATTTACTACATAACAAAGAGATGGTCATAGAATCCTTATTTCCATAGTCTATTTATACGTTGTTTGTAATTTAACACATGCTCAGAAAGGCAATTTTATTAGCTATCTATTGATGTACCTTATAATAATTTACCCAAGTTAGAAATTACGTCCTTTTTATATTATATGTGTAAGGTATGTCCTTCCTTAGGGAAATCTACAAATATGCTACGAAAATGTGAGCATCTTTCGACTTTGAACATAGATTTATAGGGCCATTCCATATGAATTCAACACAGCCAAAAACATGACCCTCTCTGACTTTGCTAAAATTTTGCATACTTGTTGGTATAACTGAGAAAATGACCTACACAAAATTTCAGATCTCTATAATGACCCGTGTCCGGGATATGGGTCAGCAAATTTTGGCCAAAATCATGCTTGACTACCAAAATTTTGATGATATTAAATACTAAATCGACCATAACTTCCTGATTTATTATCATAGAGCTGATCAATACCTTGTTTTAAGGTATTTGGAAACCCTATCCTATGGTATCATTCCTTTCTTTCTATCAGATAATACAAAAATATCGATTGTATCTGACCTTTGAGCTTTGACCTTACCTACACCCAGAGTACCTCGTCAGACCAAGGAAATCTTGATGTCATTTGATAGTTATCTATCCTTTAGGTATGTTAAAAAAAATAGTGGGCAATGCCGGGGTTTTGGAGATACATGTATAGTCTGTTTAGACAGAGATCAGTAGAATTATTTCTCCCACCCATAAATATTGACCAAAAAATTGAAAATGGATGCCTGCACTCAAAGGATGATGAATCGGTAAACCGCAGAATAACACATTTTGAAGAGATGCTTCAAATGCTCAAAGACAAATTTCAGACAACAGAACAGAAGTGTGCAAGTCCAAATATTAACTATATTGCCACAGAGCTGGAGCATTCGGCAAATTGAGCAAGAATTTGGTGCCACAAATTATATGACGACAGCTGCTACAAAATTAGTGATTGAGAAGGGAATTCTTTGAACTCCAAACCCAAAACCAGGATGACACTTCTCAATGAAACTGTCAATGTGGTTAAAGAATTTTATGAAAGTGATGATATAAGTCGTCAAATGCCGGGGGAAAAAAGACTATCAATTAGAACTGATGGTCAGAAAGTGAGTGTGCAAAAGAAACTTATTCTGTGCAATTTCCGGGAATCCTACATACGTTTTAAAGATGAACACCCAAACCTAAAGATTGGATTTTCTAAATTCTCTTCATTGAGATCAAAGAGTAGTGTATTGCCTGGTGCAAGTGGGACCGACAGTGTGTGTGTTTGTACAATACATCAAAATGTAAAACTTACGCTTGAAGGAGCAAAGATTTCCAGTGTTCCTGAATTTAGAGTTCTTGTTGCAGATGACTATAATGGGACTGCAACGTAGGCTTGCACAATTGTCCGATATTATTGAAAATCACGATTTTTTTTAGCCACGATTTTTTACAATGTGATTTTGAAAAAATCGAAATGTTGCAAAAATTTTACTGTCCCGCCATATTCTGCCTATTTGTCATGTATTTGTAGCGTAGCCTTCTATTACTGCAAGCTGTTCAATTTATTTCCAAACCAACATCTTTGTGAGAGGCGTGGGCTTATATTAGGAATAGCCAAGAAAAAGTTGAAGTTCATTCTTTAAAATTGTTTTAAAAGATGAACTAATAATACGAAAATTGAGCTCAATTTACCGGCACAATTTCTTGCCGCAGTACTGTATGCCTCAAAATCGTGATTGCCTGAGTGAAATTATTACCTGGGACTGTATAAATATTACATATTTCTTAATAACAATGGTTTATAAAATCTAAATTAATCCTAAATTTGACAATAAATGGCGCCACGAAAATATATAAATCACGTGATATTGCTTGCTCTCCTGTTTTTGGAGGCGAGAGATTGCAGGAAATTTAAATTTCCCTTTCTCCGAGATCTAACAATACTCACCATTCTGTTACTTCGGATATACAGCTGGCCTTGACAGCTGGCTCTAGGACTATAGACTTAGAAAGCTTTACCAACTCCTTGGAACCGGGTACTCGGCTCCCAACTGCCGAGTACCCGTCTACCATAGAGCTCATATTGTTTGCATAGCCACCAAACAAGAGAAATCCATGGCTTGCCTCCGTGGGGCTGGGAGGCTGGGTCCGTAACAGAATGGTCAGTATTGTTAGATCTCGGAGAAAGGGAAATTGAAATTTCCTGCATTCTCCTTCGATCAATACTCACCATTCTGTTACTTCTGATATACACCAGATTTGATCAGTAACCTGGTGGGAAGGGGCAAGCCATAAATGCTACTTTTGCCCCTTGGAGAAAGATTTAGACTTAACAACTTGACTAATGGAGACCTAAAAGGACCGTCAAGTTATCGGAACCGAATCACATTCGCATCACTGCACACCCCCCAAACCCCCACTTTTTCTCCTAAGAAAAGGGAGAGAACTCACGACCGTGTATCTCGCCTGAAACACAAATATGCCAAGAGGGTTAACTGCTCCTTGCATATCCACATGTATTAGCCTGGGAATGAGCATGAATATATAAGATGAATGAACATGATATATAGACATAATACAAAAAACTCTCACTAATGAATTACCTTATGATAATCGGACTTCAGACGTACCGCCTCCAACCATTCACTGGTCCGGCCATCAGTGACACAATCTGGTTGTCATCCTCACGCTCGACCATGCATGCTTTAGGTTCTTTTCATACCAAAGTGAAAAAAGGGTGAAAAGCAGTGTGGTCACTTAACTATCGTCTCAAAACAGCTAAAGCGAGCGGATTGGCTGAGTCTGACACATCCCTCATATAGTAATCCGTAAATGAGGACTCACAGTGCCATTGTGCAACGGCCATGATGTCCTCTAACGGAACACCACTGTAAAGGGCGGTCGAGGCGGCTATTCCTCTAACATCGTGTGCCCTTGCGCCCTGCACCTGGTGCCCAGTCGTCATCTCATGAGTAGTCTGAATGCATTCGACTACCCAACGAGAGATAGTATCCATGGATGCGGCGCCATAAGGCTTTTTATGGCAGATCCACAGATGTCTATCGTTCGACCGTAACGAGTCAGTCCGTTTTCTGTACTTAGTCAAAGCACGGACCGGGCACCAGACACTGGCATCACGATCAAACCTAGTTAACTTCGGTATTATGATCGGTTTGCCGGGATATCTCAAAGGTTGATTCTTTGACATAAACTCTGCTCTTGGCAGAAGACACAGACCCTCTCCGTAGACAATAAATCGGTCCCTCTCTGCCGAAAGCGCATGGATCTCACTGCGCCTTCTAGCTGAGGAAGCTGCCAATAGAAAAACCGCCTTTAGAGTCAAATGCTTTAGACTAGCCGAACGCAATGGTTCAAAAGGGTGCTTGGCCAGTACATTAAGCACTAAAGATAGACTCCAGGCTGGAATGACTACCGGTTGTCTCGGTCGGAGATTGCTCATTCCCTTCACCATCACATTTAACTGGGCCACCTCTGGACTATCCCTGTTGGCTAGACAAGGGATAACTGATGCCAAAGCTGACTTGTATCCAGCAATTGTGACGGGAGCTAGTCCTGAAAAGAACAGCTCACAGAGAGTCTGCTATTTGCTGAATAGTGGATTGAAAGGTATCAATACCCTTTTCTTCACACCAGTCTGCAAATCTGTTAACCTTGTTGTTATATGACTTGAAGGTTGACCTCCTTCTCGCAGCCGCGATGAAATCAGCAGCTTGTCGAGAAAAGCCTTCCGACGTGGAACGTTGTTTGATAACATCCACGCAGTCAATTTGAACATTTCGGGACGCTCGTGTAGGAAGTGTCCCTTGGCCTGGGAGATTATGTTCGGAATCTCGGGCAGCTGCACTGGATTTTCCACCAGCAGATCTAGAAGATCCGTGAACCACGCCCTGCTTGGCCAATATGGCGCTATTAGCAGGACCAGACACGGTTCCTCCCTGATCTTCACCAATACCTTCGGTAGAAGGATGGTGGGTGGGTACGCGTAAGCATGCATCCCTCTCCAGCTTATCACCAGAGCATCTGTATCGACGGCATTTGGATCTGGAATCGGCGAGACATAAGTCATGATTTGAGCATTTTCCCTTGTGGCGAACAAGTCCACGTTGGGTTTGCCCCAATGCTCGAAGATCCTTCGTAGAACCGGAGGGTTGAGGGACCATTCTGTTGGCAGAATTCTCTGTCTGCGAGACAAAGCATCCGCTAGAATGTTAAATCGCCCAGGAATGTGAGCTGCTTTCAAAATAACCGAGTAATTCCTGCACCATTGAATCAAGTGCCACACCTTGATACACAGTGTGGGTGACCTGGTCCCTCCTTGGCGATTTATGTATGATATTACCGTCGAATTGTCCGACCGTATCAATATCACCTTGCCCCTGATAATCGGAAGAAACTCTTCCAACGCCAGTTCCACTGCCATCATTTCCAACAGATTGATATGCAGCTGACTCTCCACGAGAGTCCATGTGCCAGAGACCTGGTGTTCTCCCAGGCAGGCCCCCCCACCCTTCCAGCGACGCATCCGTGTACACGGGCAGCTGGGGGCGAGGTAGGTGCAGCGAAACCCCTACTAGGGGATTCTGACGCTGTTTCCACCATACAAGATGCGATATTGTCGGCTCCAAAACTGGCAACAGTTTTGACAGGGGTTCTGTTCTCTGTTTCCACAGAGACATCAGATACAACTGGATAGGTCTTCGCATTAGAGCAGCGTACGGGATCACTTGCCCCATGGAGACCATCATACCCAGCATCTGAAGAAACCTCCTCGCCTGAATGTGGTTTCCCACTCGAAAACCCTTGAGGATGGCTAACAGAGACACCACTCTGGGCTCTGACGGGTAAACCCTGCCCTCCTCGAGATCGAATCGCATCCCCAAATAAACGAAATGTTGAGTGGGTGTCAACTCGGATTTCTCCTTGTTGACTATCCAGCCCAGATCTGAAAGTAACTTCAGAGTCAGAGCAGTATCCACGTTCAACCTGGCTGCAGAGTCTGCCTTGAGCAGCCAGTCGTCTATGTAGGTGTGTAGCGCCACGTTCTCTTTTCTGAGAAACGCTGTCACCGCAAGGACCACTCTTGTGAAAACCCTCGGAGCTGTCGACAGGCCAAACGGGAGCACAGTAAACTCCCATACTTGATTCTGAAACGCAAATCTCAGAAACCTGTGCCAACTCCGGTTCATAGGAATGTGGAAGTATGCATCTTTCAGATCGATCGACACACACCACATTCCCTTCCTCAATCCCGCCATTACCGATCTCAGCGTTTCCATCTGGAACCGAGGCGTATGGATGAACCAATTTAATGGCCTGAGATTGAGTATGGGTCTCCATCCCCCCGTGCTCTTGGGGACAAGGAACATATTTGAATAGAAGCCTGGAGTGTTCTGGTTCACTGGTTTTATTGCTCCCTTCAGAAGCAAACCCGACACTTTGTTTTGAACGGCTTCTAACTTGTCTGGTTCCCGTGGTACGGGTGTCCAGACAGGTGCCAAAGATAGATTCTGCGGCGGAAAGTCCCACCACTCCGGCATGTACCCCTGGGATAACCATCCCAGGACCAGACTGTCTGATGTCACCCCTCGCCAGGCCTCGACGAAACGCATGAGCCTTCCACCCACCATAGACGCCTCGACGTCTAACGGGGTTGTCCGGCTCGCGGTCCGCACCCCCCCCCTTTCTTAACGAGAGAGAGAGAACCATTTCCGTCTTGGCTCGGCGGGTATAACTGGCACCGCTGTTCCTGTCGCACAGGTGCGGTCCAGGCGGATATGAAGGGAGCTTTCGTGCCCTCAGGTACGATCCGCTCCCTTCTTTCTGCCCTTGGAGGACTTACCCTTACCGTTCCCGCCTCTAGGGCGATCAGGAGCAACACTGGGGAGGGTAGGGGCCTCCACAACCTTCCTGGCTTTCTTAGCCGGCGGCGGCTGAGAAAATCCAGCTGAAGCAGAAGTCGCAGCAGGCTTAGCTTTCGCCTTGCCTTTCTGCTTCTTCTGCTTCTTCGAAGGTTGGCCAGCTAACGGTTTCCCTACAGCCCCTAGTGCGTGCGCTTGCCGCACTAGCTCTAGCTGCAGGTTAACCGCCAACCGATTCTGCGCAATGCTGGCCGTGTCCTCTAGGATGGCCCGCGCTTGGCCACCGAAGATGCTAGGCCCTGTCAGGGGTGTCCCAAGAAGACGCTCCCTGACTGCCGTAGCCGGACGCATATGGTCAAGAACCATCTGCCTCCTGGACTTGGTCACACGCGCTTGCACCCTTGCCAATGCGTCCATAGACAGCACCAAGCCGTCATTCACGCACGAAAGCGCCACAGGTGGCACAGGGTGGCCTGCCCCCGCTTCAGCCCACACCGACTGAAGAAGGCGATAAGAATGATTAACAGCACTCCTAGCTGCCCTCACACCGTCATCGCATAGGGACAGGACTTCCTCTTGGTGTACCTGGGACCTGTCCACAAGTGCCGGACCGGGGCCACCCGCTCCAGCACTCTGAACCCCCAGGACCCATCGGTCATCCTCGGTGACCGACGGTACTACACCATATCTGTCGTATTCCCCCCGCGGAATACGACACCTTGCCCGCACCTCCCTGGAGGCCGCAGGGAGCTGGCCCTTGGTCGTAAGTTGCTTGCTATAAATAGCCTCCAGCAACTCTATAAACTGTTGATCCAGTCCCACTGACTGGATCTAGGCCGCGGGCAAGATCCCCGTCCTAATCGACGCACGGGGCGCATCCTCCTCGGCCGTGGCCGAAACCACAGACGGGTCCACCCTGGCTAGCCAAGCTAGAGCCTCGGACCAGTCTACTTCCGAGGAGGAAACACCCGCGAACACGTCACACGTTGACGCGCTCACGTGCCTGCCAGCCACGGCCTCCCGGCAAGGAGCACGGCTGACACGCCAGGCACTCCGGTACCAAACGGTTCCGCCGCGACCCCATGAAACACACCAGTCCATGGGGTAGGTCCGCACGGAAAACCGTACGGACCCGTAGCGGACGCGGAACCGTGGCCAGACACGGGCGCCAACGGCACCCCATGTCTGACCGCCGGACCGGGCAAGATAGGCGAGTACCACGCCCGGCCCACCGGTCACTGTGTCAGCTGGTGTCAAACCAACCGACACGGGACCGGTGCCCGGTACCAGATTGGCCTCAACCACAGGCGGAGCCGCTGCCCTGGCTTGCGCCAAGCCAGACAGATGGAGGATGGTTCCGTCCAGGACGGAATCGACCTCCATATTCTCCACCGTGGCATCACAGGCCGCAGTAATCTCTCCTCCTCGTCTTCAGACTCCGAAGAGTCGTCATCAGACGAGGAAACCGCGGAGCCGTCCTGGCGGACGGCTCCCACACCTGACAGACCGGCCACCGCTACTGGACCACCCGGAGGTGGCCGCAGAGAAACAGAACCCGTCAGGCCGGAGCCCGACGGGACTGCCAGGGGGCCGTACGAGACGGCTCCCTCGGTGGCCAGTCCAGAACCCTGTCCTAGGACAGGGTCCAAACCAGGCATGGGGAGAAACTGCCCCCCAACCTTCGGCAGCAGAGACGACACCAGCGTGGGCAGAATGCTATGCAGAAAACCCTGCATAGCCGGACCGAAGCACGCCGGCGGTGCCATCTCCACCACCTTCAGCTGGGGACGTGGAGCGCCCCCACCGGCCGAACCTTTTCAAGATCTCATATCGAAGGAGATCTCACGAGACCCGAACATACCTGAGTACCAATATTAGCATCTTCTCGCTACAGGCGTAATGACATAAACTCATTCTAGCGGAAGCGTAATACATCACATGATTTCTATTTTTTTGCGACTACATTTTATGTCAAAATTTGAATTCATTCTGATGAAATAAACAATGTTTATTAAAATATACACAATATTTAGGCGGTCCCAATTAATAATTTCACTCCCGCGATGATGGATATAAGGTATACATTAAGCATAGCCGTAAGATGCTAAGAATTTTTAGCGTGAAAAATTCAAAATATGTTCTATTTTCGTGCTATTTTTGTATCATTTTTTTTTTCTTGAAATATACATGTACCTAATATAAACAGCGAAATTTTATGCCATCAGATTTTTTTTCTAAGCGAGATTTTAATTTTCCATGACTTTGACCAAAATTATGATTTTACATGAGTTTTCCAGGCCTGGAATTTAGATTTTCAAATTCCATGGCTTTCCATGACCCGTGTGAACACTGATTATATTTATATCGGTTTCTCTGAATTACCTATCTCCTTATTAACTTATACTGCATATGTCTATATAGGGGGCGAAACAACCTAGGGCGAATGGGAATAGGGGGCGAAGCGACCCGGATTCGAAGCAGGCGGGTCCATAAGAGTAAGACGTCAAAATCATGTACAGAGTATATATTTTTAACAACACTTGTATATAAGTTTTTCGGCACCAAACACTGCGCCTCCTTCGCGCAATCGCACACACTTCGCGGGACATCCAATTGGAACTTGCGGAGTCAACATATACAGCTACAGATGCGAATTGACATTTCTCAATGCGGAGACCATTTTTGGCTGATACGAGTGTTAAATGGTTAATGGTCAAGATTAGCTGAGAAAGTCTAAATCGGTTGGGACCCTTAAAAAGAAATCAACCCCAGGGTGCTACGTTACAGAGGGAAATTCCAGATCAAGGTTCATGATCAAAATGAAGAAGATATGATAACAGATATATATGATAACAGATATAGGTTATGAAGCCCTCTTGGCAAAAGCCACCATGTTGTACTTAGCTTTAAACTAACCTGTTTCATAGATACAGCTGGAGTTCAGGTGCCAAGATTAAACTATGCCAAGGGCGACGACAACAAAATGAGAGATGGTAGGAAATTATACCTGGATGGAGGACCTAAAAATACAACTATTGAAGAGAGCTGGAAGATCTTTTCTAGTCGAGTGATAGATGCCATAGACAAAAATGTTCCTAGACCTAGAAAAGCTGCAAAACAGTCCACTAAACGTAAGACCTTGTGGACAAATACACTATCCCTTGAGAAGACAAAGAAAAACCGAGTAGCCTTCACAAAGTATACGTCAAAAGGATTATAAGGAGTATGCAAAGGCACATAACCAGGCGAAGGGGGCATGCCACAAAGCGATGCAGGAGTTTGAAAAGAAAATTGCAAAGGAAGCGAAGCAGAATCTAAAGGCCTTCTATGCATATGCATGAAGCAAACTGAAGCCAAAAGATAGTGTAGCAAACCTCGAGGACAGGGATGGAACTATAGTATCATCAAGCAAGGACAAAGCTGAAGTTCTAAACAATTTCTTCAGCAGCGTGTTCACAAAGGAGGATACTAGTGCAATACCTAACTTTGAAATGTGCTGTGAAAACATACTAGATAAAATTGAGTTGATTGAAGAAGCTGTGGCAAAGAAACTGATGAAGCTTAACACCTCTAAGTCACCAGGGCCCGATAGAATGCACCCGAGATTGCTGGTGGAACTAGCACACGAACTAAGTAGTCCCCTGTAGATAATTTTTAGTAAGTCACTGGACGAAGGCATTCTACCACAAGCATGGAAGCCAATGTTAACCCTATCTTCAAAAAGGGGAAGAAGAGTAGTCCCGGAAATTACCGGCCGGCCAGCCTAACAAGCATTAGTGTAAGATTCTAGAATCCATAGTTATGGACAAGTTGATGTCCCACATGAATGATAACAACCTTTTGACAGAATTTCAACATGGCTTTCTAAGTGGAAGATCAACCACCACAAATCTCTTGGCTATATTTTATGACTGGACCACTTCCTTGGACTCATGTGTACCTGTTGATACAATATACCTCGAGTTTGCCAAAGCTTTTGACTCTGTGCCCCACCAGACTACTGCAGAATGGAATTTCAGGCAAGTATGTGGAGTGGATCAGAACTTCTTAAGCAACAGACAGCAGTGAGTGATAGTCAATGGGGAACAATCAAATTGGGTGCCTGTACTGAGTGGTATCCCACAGGGTAGTGTTCTTGGACCAGTATTGTTTGTCTTTATCAACGACTTACCAGACAGCGTAAAGTGCATGGCGCAGATGTTTGCTCACGATACCAAAGTCTACACACAGATTCATTCAGCGACTGACCACCAAGATCAGCAAGATGACTTACATAAACTAACAGACTGGTTCAGCACCTGGCAGCTTAGTTTCAATGCCTCTAAGTGCAAGATCTTGCATCTTGGAAGAAAAAACCCTAA
This sequence comes from Chaetoderma sp. LZ-2023a, assembly GCA_034401795.1. Taxonomy (NCBI): domain Eukaryota; kingdom Metazoa; phylum Mollusca; class Caudofoveata; order Chaetodermatida; family Chaetodermatidae; genus Chaetoderma; species Chaetoderma sp. LZ-2023a. The sequence continues at coordinate 4,591,347 of CM067360.1, forward strand.
ATACACTTATGAAATGTCCAGTAGTGAAGGCAAAATAAATCTACAGACGAGCTCAGTTGAAAAAGACCTGGGTGTGAATGTTGATGATGAGTTGAAGTTCTCTACTCACACAGAGATGCAGGTTAACAAGGCCAACAAAATTCTGGGTCTTATAAGGAGGTCATACGTATACATGTACCTGGACACAGCCCCATTGAAAAGTCTCTTTATTGCCCTTGTACAGCCCCACCTGGAGTATTCTAATATAGTTGCAGCACCTCGATATATCAAAGATGAGAAGCTACTTGAAGGCGTCCAAAGGAGAGTGACAAAACTAATACCATCATTGTCATCACCTCAATACCAAGATAGATTGAAAGCCCTGAATCTTGCGAGTCTTAAATATAGAAGATCAAGGGGCGACATAATAGAGGTGTATAAGTACACCCATGATATCTACAAAGTGGACAGTAAACTCGTAGAGATTGACCAAAGTACAGTTACACGGGGCTATTCTTACAAACTAAAAAAAAGGACTGCAAGACAACACCCCGACAACAATTTTTCTCATTAAGAGTAGTAGATACATGGAATGCTTTACCGGATGATGTTCTAACAGCTCCGACTTTAAATAGTTTCAAAGCAAGACTTGACAAAGAATGGGCTAAATACACATTTGTCTGGTGTGATCAAATTATATACATGGTAATAAAAGTCAAATGATTGGACTGTGTGTGGAACTACACCAGTCTGCAGTGTGTACTCTGATATGTCTGATCAATGCAAGTCTACATTTGTGTTTTCGGTAGAATTGGTATGAAACTTGTATATATATGTATCGCATGACCTTCTCATTATGACTCCCATTAGATTACACATATACCCAAATGAATAGGCAGAGTGTGAGACTGCTCTCATACCATGCCACAAATAGATCGGGTGTGGAAACACACATGTCTATTTTGGACTATTAGTAATCATATGTACTGTTTCAAAATACAAACAGATTGTGGGTTGAACCAGTCTATAATGTTATATAAGTAATTGTTATGTATTGAAGTGTCTATAGAATTGTTTGTGAAACCACACCGATCACGGCCTTAAATAATAGTATTAATGTGTTCGTGTTGTACTGTACTCAACAGGTTGTGTGTGAAACCATACTAATCTAACTGTAACGTGTATGTGTATATATGTATGTGTGTATATATAAATATTGCATTACAAGCAGCTTGCGTGTGGAACCACACCGACCTGTATGCTATCATTAACAAGATGTGTGTGAAACCACACCAGTCTTCATTGTGAATAGTAAATCAGTTTACATCGTATTGTGCCACAAACAAATTTCATGTGAAACCACACCGACCTGTATTGTTAATAGTTATGGACTGTGTGTGAACCACACCGGTCTATGTTAGGTATAGACTGTGTGTGAAACCACACCGGCCTGTGTTAAGTATAGACTCTGTGTGAAATCACACCGGTCTATGTTAGACATAGACTGTGTGTGAAACCACACCAGCCTATGTAGGTATAGACGGTGTGTGAAACCACACCAATCTGTGTTTTGATCAGATGTCTAGTGTGTAACATATACTAAGCTACACTGCATAGAGTCATGACAGTAGGAACAACTATAGAACTAAATACATGTAGATGTATATATGGATAGATGTATATATATACTTTCCAGAATGAGCTGTGACCCTTGTAAATAAGACAAGTGTATATAAAGTTTGGAACATTCGCAAATGAAATGTTCTGTATAGCAGGCATATTAACTTTTGTAAACTTCAATACGCTAGTGGAGAAGCAACTAGACTTGACAAGCTATGACCGGCTGACAGGCCACACCAATCCTAATTTACTTTCAGCTGTAAACGATATCAGATCATATCATATCCACAGGCATTTGAAGTTTACCCGCCTATTTCATATTATTAGCATATTTCATATACTACTACATATATAATACACAAGGTGGTCAACAGAGATCAAGGAAACACAGACCGCGTGAACAAAATCAAAGCAAAAATCTTAGTCCTAAGCCTCTCCATTCGGGATGATGGCGGCGTATCGTGTCCACTATATCTGTCTAACACATCGACGCTGGTTTTGCATCGCTGCTATGAATTTTATTAACTTTATTACATTTTGTTGAAGCGAATTGTAAATGTTCCAGAAACTAGAGCTGGGCGGTCTGATGGTAGTACCGTGAGGACCGCGGTATACCGTGAACCGATACCGTGACCATTGACATTTCCAAATCCCGTGAATATCGTCTATGATGTTTGAGCAATCTTTGAGAAATAGATCCATTTCTATTATTTGTAATTTATTACTCCAAGCATTTTGTCACCGAAAAAACACGCTAGAATAACAAAATAACATACAAACTGCGTGCTATTCAAACGCAACAGCAATCACGCAAAGACGTATCTAATTGGTTGTTCATGAACTAGACCGTGGGAAAATACATTACTATGCTGAATTTATCAATGAAAATTTACTAAAACGTAGTATTTGTTTGTGCCATTTTGATCACGTTAATTTATTAACAACGAGCAGCTTTGATGTCGTTATTTTTTATTTTTCTGGCTTGTTTTAAGAAATTTCTTTAATGATTAAATCCAGCTTAAAGGTCTTGTGAGGACTTGCGGTCGATAACGAGTTTTAATTAATTGTATGGTCTAATACACTATTTAAACACAATAGCGTCAATTTGGAGTGAGAAAAACATGTTAAGCAGCCCAAATAACGAGATTAAATGACGCGTCAATCTGAATCACATCGCCACTCGCTGTGACGTCACACCGGGAACGGCGCTGTGAGCTGGGTCAATATTTCTCTGTCTGTAGTACAAAGTTAACATATTTTAAAACGTGCGTTTAACAGGATAGACTTTACCTACCATAACATAAATTATGTCAGGTTGAAGCTAAGTCTTCAAGAAATAAAAAATCATGATTTAAAAAAATCTATTATGATATTTATTCATTTTGAATGGTTTCATGGATAGCTATATTCGCATGATAATAGGCCTATAAATATGGTAAACCATGGGCAATGCTGAAAATCGGCAATATTTCAATGCATGTGACACATATACTCTGTAGTCTAGTATGCCTAATTGCGGATCCATTACCATTCTTGAAAGGACTAGGTGTAATATGTAATATCTGGGATGGATGGATGTGAGCATGATGATCGAGGTGGGTGGGAGAGGTTGACGATGGCTATAATTAAGTGTACTATTACTCATATCTAAATGTATAGGCTATAGGGTGCAGCTACAACTTTTTCTGAAGATTACGGATGTAAAATAAGTGTGTCAGTGTGTCCTATGTGAAATTTCCCGTGATTACTGATTAGAATGTAATTGTTTACCTATAAGCTTTTGGCAATGTGTTTGTATAATAATAATGTAGACGCATGTACGGGTCAACACGTACGTTGGTGTGTGTATGGGGGGGGGGGCGGCGTCACGCCTGTGACAACAATATGAACTATATCGTTTTCAAACCAACTTCTTCCATGTATGGAAGTAGGATACACTCATATTTCAATGTTATGAAAGAGCAAAACTGTAGCAGATGAACAAATTTTAAATAGTTAGGTGAATTGACAGTTGTTCAGAGGTCGCTAGCGTATCATCTTTACTTACAGTACAGCTCATAAATAAGTTTAATTGCTTCCAAAGCAAAAACACAAATATGTTAGTTAGAACCATATGAACATGATACAAGAAACGTTATGTTGAATATTTTTAACACAATTTGGGTTGAAATCCAACCCAATTATGTTCAAAATATTCAACAGTATATCTTATTTAAGTTGTACTATAAGCGTGCGGACGACAAGGAAAACCTCGCTACGCATCTCGACCGCTGCCTAAATTGTAAACAAACCGCGTACTGTCAATAATATGTCAATGTAGACTATACGCAAATAGATTAGTTTAGATTAGATTTATATTTACCTGCCATTTTAGTTAACTTTAAACACATAACTGGAGTAACTGCTATATTGCAATCAAAAATTTATTCATAAGCCTACACAATCGTACGTGCACTGAGCGGTGTAGGCCTACTTAACTATCATTTAAAAAGTTGTGTACATGCATGCCTATCATCTATGCAAAATCTCTGCAGTCAATCCAGAAAGATAAAATATATATGCATTTGTAGAATTGTATTCCAAGAAGTGTGTGGGTGGGTTTGATTAAATATAGCCTAATTCACGTACATGAAATCCGATGTTACTGTCACCTCTAACAGGCCGTTAGAATTGTGATGTCAGGCACCGTGACCATAAGGTCTGTCCTTTAAGTTTAATCAACAAAAATATCATCAACTTCGATATTATTGAACCTTTGTGCATCTCGAACAATGTAGTGTCCCTGTGTGAACAATGAATTGTCAAAGAATATGTGCATAGGTGCCTAATACACAGTAGAGAACCTAGCTATGCTCCTCTAAATAATAATCTAGACTAATAGGAATTGGTGTCATCCCGGTGTGACGTCACAACTCTAGCGCGATAGCTAAAACGTTTGGTTGCTATATGCTTATCTCAGCTTTGGCTGGGCCGATTACAAAAATTTAAAAAGCATTTTGTTTTTCTAGTGAAGGAGAATCTGTATTATGATTGTCAAGTTAATCGGAGCGATCGGGTATCTAGTCCTCACAACATCTTTAAGTGACATTAGGTGTCGTTATAGTGTTTTAGTTTTTGTAATTCATTTTTCAACAGGCTACACGTCGGAAGTTCGCGGAAATAGCTTTTTACACGCATTGTTCACGTGAAGCATGGCGAGTAACGAGTCTGCACTTCGGTAATTATCAGAAGCTTTGGAATCGGCTATATTCAATGTTGTGTTATATGCATGTGTATAGGCCTGTTTTCGCGAGTAACCGAATATACGACTCCAACAGAAATAAGAGTACAACACTGGCCTCGTTTAAATACTCGCGGATTTTGTCTGGACTCTGTTTATCAACGCATTCGACTGCCAAAATAAAATTGACCGTTTGCTGGTCGCACGCATTAATAGCAAGAACAATCAAGATTGAAAATAGCTCGCTCCAATGTCTCAAACAGTGGGTATATAGGAGTTAGCGAGTCGACCACACACTTTGACCGATATTCCCGTGAATGATATTATGTCAATAAAAATAGTGACCTAATAGTCGTGAAACTAAACAATCGCAATAGCCATAATGTTTTTCTTCTCTAAATCAGAAAGCCGATTTATTTATTTGACCTATATTTACCGTTGATTGGAGATGGAATTGAAAAGGAAATGAAAAAAATTTCTAATTTTGTGGCATGCCTCAACCTCAGATGACGGTATACCATGGTACCGCAGTATTTTTTCATGGTACCGATACCGTCATGTAAATGTCAATACCGCCCAGCTCTACCAGAAACCATTGGGGAAAAACTAACCATTGCTAGACGGGTCCCTGGTGCTCTGTATCTGTTTGCAGAACACCAGCATCGTTGGACCATTCACCCCAACACCAACAATATGCATTCAGATTCAGATTTAAGATGAATTATTATTTTACTTCAGTTTAAATTTTATACGTTGTCTTGAAATATTTTAATTTTCATTTGAAATTTTCTCTTGAAATTTCCCACAACGCGATGTAAAGAAGAAAAGGTCTCGCCAGGAACCAGTCTATAGTGGAGGCTGATAATGAGACAGTTGAGTGTAGTCAAAAAATTAAAAGCCTGCCTCCTTAAAGAAATTAGAATGATTTAAGAATAGTAAATATATTTATTAATTTAAAGATTCATCTTTCAAATTTTATCTTTAGATAAAAAATATTTATTAATATAATAATTTGCTGCGGCGCGTAACTGGGCCAGTGTTTCCCCAATGGTTTCGCGAACATTTACAATTCACTTAAAATAACATAATAAAGCTAATAAAATTTGTAGCAGCGATGCAAAACCAGCGTCGATGTGTTAGACAGATATAATGGACACGATACGCCGCCATCATCCCGAACGGAGAGGCTTAGAACTCAGATTTTTGCTTTGTTTTTGTTCATGCATACTGTATTTCCGTGATCTCCGTTGAACACCTTGTGTATTATATATATATAGTAGTATATGAAATATGCTAATAATATTAAATAGGCAGGTAAACTTCAAATGCCTGTGTCCACAGGCCTTTGAATTTCCGTCCATCCATCCCTCTACCACATATCCCTCCTACTATATATAATATACTATATATAATATACACACGGTATAAAACCTTCATCTGTGGGCACCATTGTCAGAAAGCTGATTGGTTGGTTTGTAGTCAGAAACGTGATGTCAGCGGATTTTGACAACAAACCAACCAATCAGCTTCCTGACAATGGTGCCCACAGATGACGGTTTCACACCGTGTGTATATTTATATATATAGTAGGGGGAATATGTGGTAGAGGGATGGATGGACGAACATTCAAAGGCCTGTGCTGTGTCATATCGAAATCAAATACCGGTAACACGGAATTAGAAGACCCACGGAAATACAAGAAATCTTGATATAACGTATACGATTGATTGTAAATTCATTCTGTGCTAGTTACAACATGTCCGATTTGCTTTTTATTAATTTTAATAACCATACCTAGTATTCCTCACTTATATGGCGCTATAAATGACCAGAATTCGTCTGCATGAAATTTTCTGATGACGTTTACTTAACAATTAATAAAAGTTTACCGCGAGAAAAAGAGAAGAGTCCAAAATGAGAGTCTTTCTACAACAAGGTAATGAGTGAACAAGGAACCTCAAACTTCTATAAGCTCATTAATAGAGTTAGGACCAATGGCAACACTGGTCTCCATGGCACGAATAGACTTTCTCCAAGAATCTGCTACCATATATACATGAAACATGAAATTCTACTGACTGTAAGGCCTTTAGCAAGCCTCTAACGGCAGGTCTACTTCTGTGTCATAAACAGTGGTGAAGTCTGCTACAGATTCAATATTGATACGCGATGGATGGTCTTTCCATAGTTTATCAAGTCTGTTTTTTAATGTATTGATGGATGGTGCAGTGACAATGTTTTCATCTTTACTATTTTAAGAGATTACGACAATGGCAGCTTACCCACATCATTAGCCAATATTTTTACACCCAATACAGACATACATACTCACAACACACGAACAAGTTCTAACTTACATGTCGCATATCACCGAACAGAGGCAGCTACACGCACACCATCCCATCAAGCAAAACAATTATGGAATAACACAGATGCAGACACACGTCCGCAAATTATTACAACAAAGTCATTCAAAAAGTAGGCCTACATAAAAAACAAAATTATTGAGAGCTACTAGAAGCCAGATTACTAAAACACACACCAGAGACCCTTAATGACAAAAAAGGAGTAATTTCTTATAATGTAATGAATGTTCTGTTGGATATTTTGGGACAAATTTGAACTGCCTCTGTTGCTGCCTGTGACAGTAACAGACTACAATTGAATCCGTTGCAAAATACTCAATGATTTCACTGTTCACTGTGCACCTGACTGAAATTAAGATATTGAAATCTTAATGGTTAACGGTTTAGACACCACCATGGCAGCCATGTTCCAAGACAGCGGAACCTGTCTATAACTGTCACTCGCTTTCTGGATCCAGGAGGTGATGGTCCTTTAAAACAGATAGACATAAGAACCCAGGTCCTGAAAAGTCGCTGCCCTGTTGTATTACAAGCCACTACGGTACCTATATTCCTAAATGCATGAAATAACCAATTTTTAGTGACATATTATTTCTTTTTTAATGTTGTATAAATGTGGTCTCTGTAGACAGGTTTCTTCCATTGTAGCGTACCCGGCCACCAGGACAACAAATGTGTAGAAATATGTACATGTACATGTAATAATACATGATAGTAATAATGATAATGATAATAATAATTAAAATAATAATAATAATAATAATACATGTAAATAATAGTAATGGTAATGTCGTTGTTACTGTTATTATTAAATATAATGATAAGAGTAATGCGACAATAATAATAATAATAATAATAATAATAATAATAATAATAATAATAATAATAATAATAATAATAATAATAATAATAATAAAAATAATAATGGTGGTGACAGCAATAATTACACATGATAATAACAATCATTATAATGATAAAACTGATGATAATAATAATAATAATAATAATAATAATAATAATAATAATAATAATAATAATACATTTAAATAATAGTAATGGTGTTAATAATATTTGTATTGTTATTGTTGTTAATAATAATAATAATAATAATAATAATAATAATAATCGTAATTTCACTGAATAGTAATAATACTCCGCAAAGATGGTCACTCCACTCCCTCCACCGCCCCTCTCCCCCACCCCCAAACCCCCTTTATGCAAAACGTTATGTCATGAGTCATGTCTCCACACGTAATTTGTTTAAATGTATTGTTTCGTACTTTCTGTCCTTTCTGATTTACAATCTGTTTGATCAAATATTGACTTAAATAGTTTGGTGTCGTCTGCAAACAGGAATATATCGGATCCAGTGGTAATTGTGTCCGGGAGGTCGTTAATATATATCAAAAAGAGCAGAGGGCCGAGGACTGATCCCTGTGGTACACCACTAGCAATGCCTATTGTATTGGCGGAGGCCTTACACATATAATAATATACATACATCTATACAAATCAATTAAACAGGACAGTTACATAACAAATTACAGTTCAGTCATTACATTTACACGTTCAAAGTTAATCACATGTTTTATTCTTTTAAATAATTAATTTTATGTAAGTTATATATTAATTATAACCCAACAGAACACCTAAGTACATGTAGCATACAGACACAGGACGTAGACAAGTTAAATAAAAAATTAATACATGTCTAAATGGTAGTAGTAGTAGTAGTAGTAGTAGTAGTAGTAGTAGTAGTAGTAGTAGTAGGAGTAGTAGTAGTCGTAGTAGTAGTTGTTGTTGTTGTAGTGGTGATGTTACAATACAACACAAACATATATATTTTTGCTTGACTTTGATTGCACAGTACATCTCGGAAATAAAAACGTTCTGTTGAATGCGTTGAATAATATTGAATTGGAAGCCACTGTTGCCATAGGAAGCAATGTCTTCCAATCCACCCACATTCAAAATACACAAGAGAACATTTCTCACATTGATTTTTTAATTATTATAACAACAAGGTACTGTTTTTGTTTGGAAGTATGTCAAGTCATCCCCGAGCGGTTCTATATTTGTGCAGTTGATAAGATGTTTACAGGATGCTGGCTAGTGGGGAGCATCATTGGGCAAGGATAGGGAGGGAGGGAGGGGAGGGGCAGGGTGCTCATTCTCCTGCTCATCCAGTGGCTTGGTTTTAAGTTGTAGTAAGTTGTTAGAAGTTGGAAACATCCCGTCATAGTGGGTGGATTTGGAGTGGGTAGGTAGTAGTAGTAGTAGTAGTAGTAGTAGTAGTGGTGGTAGTAGCAGCAGTAGTAGTAGCAGCAGCTGCAGCAGTAGCAGTAGCAGCAGCAGCAGCAGCAGTAGTAGTAGTAGCGGCCGCAGTAGTAGTAGTAGTAGTAGTAGTAGTAGTAGTAGTAGTAGTAGTAGTAGTAGTAGTAGTGGTAGTAGTAGCAGCAGTAGTAGTAGTAGTAGTAGTAGTAGTAGTAGTAGTAGTAGTAGTAGTAGTAGTGGTAGTAGTAGCAGCAGTAGTAGTAGCAGCAGCTGCAGCAGTAGCAGCAGCAGCAGTAGTAGTAGTAGCGGCCGCAGTAGTAGTAGTAGTAGTAGTAGTAGTAGTAGTAGTAGTAGTAGTAGTAGTAGTAGTAGTAGTAGTAGTAGTAGTAGTAGTAGTAGTAGCAGCAGTAGCAGCAGTAGTAATAGTAGTAGTAGTAGTAGTAGTAGTAGTAGTAGTAGTAGTAGTAGTAGTAGTAGTAGTAGTAGTAGTAGTAGTAGTAGTAGTAGTAGTATGAGCAGCTGCATTAATTAAGTAATCCTTTATTGTTTTCTTGAATGATTTTGTCGTCAGTATTTTGTCCCGAGTTTCCTGTTTAGTGTTATTCCAAAATTGAGTGGCTGTAATTAATATTCTATGTTTTCCCATGTCTGTACATGTGTAATTTTCATGTAGTTTGTGTCTGCTTCTAGTGTTATGTTGGTGGATGTTAATATTGTTCACAAAGAAGGGGGCTATGGATTTGGGTATGGTGTTGTGATGGAAATTTTTCGCAATAGTTAACATTTGGGATTTAATTATGTCAGTAAGTTTTAGTAGTTTTTCTTCTTTACACATATCTTGGCTTCTGCTGGTCGAGAAAATAATTTAATGCTCTTTTTTGGAGGCTTTGAATTTTAGATATTTTGTTTTTGTAGGTGTTAGTCCAAACAGCATTGAAGTATGTGAGGTGTGGAAGGATTAAGGTACTGTACAGTGTTTTAACCATGTCATGTGTCATATATGGTTTTAATCTTTGGATGACACCTATTCCTCTGACTACTTTCGCAGTGTCTAGCCCAGGTCAGATTTTTATCTAAATATACTCCTAGAAACTTTGCATACGGGGCCTCTTCAATTTCTTTTTTATTTATATAAATTTTCGGAATGTCTTTATTTATATGTTCTCTAGATTTTGAAATTAACATATAGTTTGTTTTATCCACATTTAATGACAGCTTATTTAACGAAAACCAGTTAGTAATTTCTTCCATTTCCTCATGTATGCTTTTGTATAAAGTAATTATATCTTCGTCAGAGCAAAAGGCATTGGTGTCATCAGCGAACAGTATTAGTGACATGTGTTTGCATATATTGGGCAGATCATTCATATACAAGAGGAACAGCAGAGGGCCAAGGATGGATCCCTGATGAACACCGCAAGTTAGTCTCCTATTTTCAGAGCAGGTTGCATTAAATTGCACGCATTGTGTTCTCTCATTTAGGTAGCTTTGAAACCATTTGAGTGCAAGTTTTTCTGGTAAAATAAAGTGGTTGACCGTGTCAAATGCTTTCGAAAGGCTCAAGAAAATGCCTATTATGGGCTTTTTCTTTTCAATTGAATTAATTATTTTTCTGTCATTTCAATTAGTGCTAGCATTCTTCATAATCAGAAGCGAAAATTCAACACTGAACAGAATAATGGAACGGCAATAATTAATAAAGCCTGTTAATTCTCATGGTTGGTTCATATACATCCAAGATATTCTGCAGCAGTACAGGCTTCCACAACTTATGCACCTAACAAGTCACATCCTCAACAAAAACAAGTGGAAAGAAATGGTCAAAAAGCAGTAGAAATGTATTGGACACACGAACTAACTGAGCAATACCGTACAAAGACTACACTAACATACTGCCACTTCACAAGGCTATTAGTTGGCAGAATGGATCAAACCATAACCACTGTTCATTCAGATCTTAAGGATGTCCGGTGGCATAGTTTTAAAGTCTGACTACAAACAGGAACATGTACCTGGTTCAGGCTAATCTCGCCATATTTCAGCTAAATCAAGTAGATCCAACATGTCCACTCTGTCAAATAGAGACTGAAGATTACTATCATATGCTACTAAAGTGCAACACGCTTTTTAATCACAGAGTCAAATATTTCCCGGAGCTCAAATCATTTATTACACAGTACCTAGGAGACTCTACCTGGAGATCCTTAAGCAGTGACACCAAATTACTTACACAGCTCGTTATCGACTGTACAGCCCTAAGAGAACGTGGTTTGATACCAGACGACATAAACATCTGCCAAAACATAGAAACCATAGGACGAAAACTCTGCTACAGTATTCACTGCGGTAGAACTTACATACTCAACAGCATAAAACGTAGGAATCAGTCATCATAACAAAACAGAAACCATATTTATTAACTCCCATAACTGATGTTCAGCAACTAACTGTGTCCGGTTAATCTACTTCTCATGACTTTTCATGAACTTTTCCTGGTGCTGGGATATTTGCATGTGTGATAGTGAGACATGAACATTTAAGATTACCTACACTTCCACGTGGGTGCTCCAATCTAGTGGAGGAATATACGGAAACAGAACAGAGCAAAACATATAGACTCCTTAATCGTTAATGGTACTTCTACTAGAGATGTGAGTGAACAACCTGATGGTTTTGCATCATTTTTTAGAGATCCGGCTGTTCCATCAGAACATGCAAATCTTGATGTAGATTGTCAGGAGCATGTCAAAAGTGATCTTACGCTTCTTCAACAAATTTATAGCATGAATCATCATGAGTGTTCTACTGTCACACCTGCTGAAGTAGCAGCTGCAATTGCACGACTCCATGTTTTGTGTCGTGTAAAAATAAAATAATAGGCACTATGCATAGTGTGACAAACAACGACAAAAGAAAATTAGGAGCAACCTTACATGATATTCATCATCATCATCATCATCGTCATCATCTGTTGCGAGGTTTGAGACGTGTTAGGCCTATTGTTGATCTTGACTTTCAATAATCTCATTTCATTATCATGTGTTGTGCATTGAAATTGTGCTGGACTCTATTACAATTCTTATTGAAGAGATAGAACTGTGTTAGTTGCTTGTTTTTAAAAAAGAACTATTATCAGAACAAATTTGAGCAATCCAAAAATGATATAAATGAAACATTGAAAATTATAAAATAACCTTTGAATACAAACAACAGAAAAGCACAACAGACACAGTTTCTCTACAGCAATAAGGGAATCACGGATAACTGCAAAATTGCAACAGTTTCAATGAATATTTTGTTAACATAGGTCCAAATCGCTCAAAGAAAATAATTTCTGCATCAGGAATTAAATATAGTGATTACCTCACAGATACTTCCGCTTATTAATTTACTTTTAATTTTTTGCTTAGCCTGTTAACAATGAAGAAATTTTCACTATACTTAATTCACGTAATCCTGCGAAAAGTGCCAGCATAGATGGGTTTAAATGGAGCATATTTAAACACTGCATATTTGATTTACTGATGCCACACAACCATATCGGCAATCAATCATTAGTACAAGGTATATTTCTGTCAAAACTAAAATCTGCACGCCTCACTCCAATATATAAAGCAAAAGACTCGTCAAACTTCACAAATTACAGGCCTCTCTCAATACTTCCACTTTTCTCTAAATTAATGGAGCGATTAATGTATAATATATTACAATTACCTAGAAAAAAGGGAATTTTGTATGTTTCAAAGTATGGATTCTGCCAGAAACACTCAACAATGCTCGCACTAGTTGAAATGACAGAACAAATAATTGAATCAATTGAAAAGAAAGAACATATATTGAATGGGCATATTCTTGGACCTTTCAAAAGCTTTTAATACTATCAATCACAATATTTTATTAAGAAAATTTGCTTATTATGGAATCCGTGGATATGCACTTGACTGGTTTCAGAGCTACTTAATTGATAGAGCACTATGCGTGCAATTTAATGAAACCTGCTCTGAAAACAGGGAAATAACATGTGGTGTTGCTCAGGGGTCAATTCTCGGCCTTCTGCTGTTTTACTCTATGTGAATGACTTACCGAAAATTTGCCACAATTTGTCACTAATACTGTTTCGCGATGACACCAATGCCATTTGCTCTGACAAAAACTTAGATATATTTATGCGAAAGAGTAAATAAAGTAATGGAAGAAGTTATTAATTGGTTCTAAATAAACAAGCTATCATTAAATGTTGCTAAAACAAACTATATGCTATTTTTAAAGTCTAGACGACCAATAAACAATAGTATTCCAAAAATCTATATTAATAAAAAAGAAATTGAAGACGCTCCTCTTGCTAAATTCTTAAGTAGGATTTTATCTAGACAAAAATCTGACTGGGGCAAACAAATTGAGGCAGTCACAGCTAAAGTAGCAAGAGGCATGTGGGTCCATCAAAGACTAAAGCCATACCTATCACAAACCACTATTAAAACCCTGTATTCCACACTGATACTTACACACCTCATATACTGCAATACCATCTGGACTAACAAAGAGAAAGGCAAATTAATAAAAATACAAAGCATGCAGAAAAAATGCATTACAATGTTCTCAAAAACAGGAAATGGTCAAAACATGTTCAAAACACAAAACTGTCTCCGGGTCTACTCGTGTTCTACTACTTCTCTGGCAAGATTGTGTGGTTGCTGCGACAACCTCTTACCAAAGATGCAGTAGAAGATGAAGGTTATCGGCTCGCCTCGTCGCTGATGATAATGACGATATTTTTAGTGATAACCGGGCCTATCTAACTTTATCAAAAGATTACTGATTCGATGTAGGGTCGCCCTACACTCTGGAGTTCCTAATCCACAACCCAAACTCTTGTCTTGACAAGCAAGATGATAATTTTATTCTCTACACTAACTGTACAACTTAACTAACGGATAATAATGATATAGTATGGTAATGATATTACTTAATACTTTACGAAGACTACTGGATAGCTTTAACGATTATTACGGCTAAGTCTTGACTACTCCTAGAACAACGTCTAGTATGCTTATCGCAACTTAGCTTGACTGGCAACACAACTAACTACTTTGACTTACGTAGCAGCACTTGTGCATACGGAATCACGATGGTGAAGATTAATTTTACAATAGGCAAACTGCCCTACTTATACATTTCGATGGACTCTAAGTTCTATACATATTAAGATATATAGATATATACATATCTTAATATATATTATTTGTTTCACTGATTCTTCTAGGTAGGTTACAAGCACAGCTTGATTGGTCTGGATAATCAGTCCGCCAATCAACATCTGCTTATCTCCTCCTAGAAGCTTCTACATGTTACTGTTGGTCTGCCTGACCAATCCATGATCGTTCACTCTCGACTTTCACTTTGAAACATTGTTCTTCTTTATTCTTTGCTACAGAGTTTGATCGATGCTCATTGATCATGACGTCATCTCGACTAATCAAACTCTGGGCTTCTCTTCTATGGAGCTACTGCTGCACAGGGTCAAAGTGGTGTCGGCTGGTTCTGATTTGATGTGATCTGTCAGCTAACTAACAACATTATGGAATGTGTTGTTGTAGCATGCTTTTCTATGATTGACATATAGTTGATACACAACTTTCGATTGTGTTATTAATTCCTACAGGACGCTACAATGTCTATGTCCTGTCCCTTGCCTATCGTGAATAAGCCTGTAGGATACGATGGTTAATAAGCACATGAGCTGTATGATCTCATTGCCAGCTGGTGTTGTTGAAGTTTCTCAAGAGAGTCAGAATGTCTATCGTCAACAACTATATTCAGTCTGTCACATACGATTCCTATCGATTCTTATCACTCGATTATTTCCTAAACTAAAGGCCAAAACGACTGCTGAATATCACAAAAGTGTGTGCCGATCCCACAGCAACAACTTTCATCTCAACTATTGCCAGATACACATCAACTCAGAACCGGTGGTCCTATTTCATTTAATTCAATTTCTACTTTAATGATGCCTACATCATTCGACAGTTTCGATATAGTTTCGATTCCAATTTCTCCGAAACTGTACCTCAGCAGCACTGGCTGATGTCAACCAGTACATCGTAATACATTTATAATAATAATGATGATAACTTGGTTCGTTAGCTCACCTGGTATTTTCAAATATGAATTTCATTAGGACTTACTCGTAAATATAAGATATCCGGTGGGGTCATAACTTCCCACAAGACGATCCCATATCTACAATAGGTAAGTCTCAGATGATCAACGTTGCCAGAGCCTTTCATCACAGAATCCTACCAAAATCCATAACCAAAGCTTTGCACACAACATCGAAATCCACTCATACAACACTAGGAACACACATGATCTCCACATTAGATATACACGAACAGACACAGCAAAACGCTGAATTTCAATTGGTGCTATCAAAGTGTGGAATAAAACAGATAAACAAACACATGAAAAATACTAACACTAAAATCATACAAAGACATAATTAGAACTAGCATACTCAATGCATACTAGATCTAGATAGCACACTAAACAGCTATCACTACATATTGACATGATCACCAACATCACACACTTCCTGTATCATTGCCATAGCTACTATCATAACAACAACAACAACAACAGCTACTACTACTACTACTACTACTACTACTACTACTACTACTACTACTACTACTACTACTACTACTACTACTACTACTACTACTATCATTACCACCACCCCCACCACCACCATCACTACTATTACTACTAAAACAACAACTACTACTACTACTACTACTACTACTACTACTACTACTACTACTACTACTACTACTACTGCTACTGCTACTACTACTTCTACTACTACTACTACTACTACTACTACTACTACTACTACTACTACTACTACTACTACTACTACTATCATTACCACCACCACCACCATCACTACTATTACTACTACAATAACAACAACATCAACAACAACAACAACAACTACTACTACTACAACAACAACAACAACTACTACTACTACTGCTGCTGCTGCTGCTGCTGCTACTACTACTACTACTACTACTACATCATCATCATAATGCACTATTACTGCTTTCGCGACTACTCTTTGTTTCAAACTGATGTACCTCAACAAGTGCTACTACTAAATAGCTACCTACCGGTTGAGCTTGGGTAATTGACATGTGTGGCCCCACCCCACCGCACCCCACCCCATTTCCTTCTTCCCCCTCCCCAAATACAAATCCAATCTCAATAACTAAAAGGAAAAAGCATAGATGTAGTGTACCGTTTGCTCTTTTTTTCTATGCCTACTTAACTCAGTAGCGCATCTGTACATTCATAAATATTTCTCACATTCTATGTTAAGCTGTGTGTAATTTAATGTAATATGTTTAATGTTCGGTGTCCGCCACCACTATATAGGCAATGCCTTCGGCGGACAACCTGTATTGAAAGTATGTAAATTGTTGTCCAAGAAGCAAATAAATAATATTGAATCTTGAATCTTGAATCTTTCAAAGAGAACCGAATTACATGTGCTTAATCAATTTTGTCTAGCCTATAAACTAGCCTTTACTTTATGTACATTTGAATATATTAGTAGATAATTTAATTTTCTGTACTTTGGAGCCTACTTTAACCAGGCATGTTTAAATCTTAAGTCACATCCTATCAATATATAAGGCCAAGAATAAATAACGCCCTAAAATAGCACATTTCCCAAGACCGTATATAGTTAGTAGAAATTTATGGACTTGTATTTAACTTATTATACACCCGCGTTAGTGGGGGTCGTATTATGTTATGGCACTCGCCGTCCGGCCGCCCGTGCGGACGTCCGTCCATCCGTCTGTCCATCTGATTACTTCTCCGTATCAGATCTCGAAGATTTTTTAACCTACACTAAACATTTTATTCCAGCAGATGTGTTAGGGATAGACGAAGTGCAATGATTTCGTTTTGGCAAAATCTGCACATATTTGCCCGAGTTATCTCCCCTGAAAAGGGCAAATGTGTCAAAATTTTCTTGTCCGAGCCAGATCTCGAAGAGTTTTGAAGCTACCCTCACACTATTTTTTCCAGCAGATGTGGTACGGATGGACGAAGTGTCATGATTTCGTTTCGGCAAAATCCGTCCATATTTTCAAGAGTTATCTCCCTTGAAAAGCATGGGCCAATCAGTATTTGGCGGCCATATTGGATTTTTTTATTTGATTGGCTTTGAGGGCGAAATTGGTTTTATATATATATATATATATATATATATATATATATATATATATA
This sequence comes from Chaetoderma sp. LZ-2023a, assembly GCA_034401795.1. Lineage (NCBI taxonomy): Eukaryota > Metazoa > Mollusca > Caudofoveata > Chaetodermatida > Chaetodermatidae > Chaetoderma > Chaetoderma sp. LZ-2023a. The sequence goes on from CM067360.1 coordinate 4,609,107, forward strand.
TATATATATATATATATATATATATATATATATATATATATATATATATATATATATATGTTTTTGGGTATTCTGATCTCAAATTTGCACACGAGCTGAACTAAGTTTCTTCAACGGAACTTGATTGGCCAAATGGTTGGGCGGCCATCTTGGATGGCGTTTTCATGAAAGCGACTTCGTCTCCAGAGCCGCTGATCAGATTGGGGCGGAATTTTGGAGATCTGATATTGATGTCTAAGAGCCATTAAAGTTTGTTCAAGAGAAGTTAATACATAAAGAAACATGGCGTCTGTTTTTCTTGTTATAGGTCTGCTCAACTCAATAGAGTTCTACTTATTGTTAATGAGCATTCTAGTTGAAATGCCTATGGTCCAGGTGTGCGATACAAGCCCCGTGGGCCTCTTGTTCCTAACTCAGTCGCAGATGACGGGATTAGACTTCACTAGGTTATGTAGGTTACAAAATGCAAATGTAGAAACATTAAGGTCATATACATGCATCGGTTAGTGGCTCTGTGTGCCGCTTGTCCTTAATATAAACTGAATTCATATAACTTGTAGAATATACAGGGGCTTACTGTTTCCAATATATTATCTGTTATATAACTGTTAAATTGTTAATAGCTAATAACCTAAATTGTATTATTCTTAAGTTTTAATAAGGGGCAAGTGCACGTGAATTATTATAGTTGTGAGATCGTCAGTTCTGTACAATGTTACTGTCAGGCTTTATCTTAGCCCGTGAGGTGTTAGTGCAATATGAGCTCTAACTATACCGTGTTAGTATGATAAACTTCTATACATTAACTATACCGTGTTAGCATCATAAACTTCTATACACTAACTATACCGTGTTAGTATGATAAACTTCCATACATTAACTATACCGTGTTAGCATGATGAACTTCTATACATTAACTATACCGTGTTAGCATGATAAACTTCTATACATTACATATACCGTGTTAGCATGATAAACTTCTATACATTACCTATACTGTGTTAGTATGATAAACCTCTATACATTACCTATACCGTGTTAGTATGATAAACTTCCATACATTAACTATACCGTGTTAGCATGATGAACTTCTATACATTAACTATACCGTGTTAGCATGATAAGCTTCCATACATTAACTATACCGTGTTAGCATGATAAACTTCTATACAGTAACTACACCTTGTTAGCATGATAAACTTCTATACATTACCTATACCGTGTTTGTATGATAAACTTCCATACATTAACTATACCGTGTTAGCATGATGAACTTCTATACATTAACTATACCGTGTTAGCATGATAAGCTTCCATACATTAACTATACCGTGTTAGCATGATAAACTTCTATACAGTAACTACACCTTGTTAGCATGATAAACTTCCATACATTAACTATACCGTGTTAGTATGATAAACTTCTATACATTAACTATACTATGTTAGCATGATAAACTTCCATACATTAACTATACTGTGTTAGTATGATAAACTTCTATATATTAACTATACTATGTTAGCATGATAAACCTCTATACAGTAACTACACCTTGTTAGCATGAAAAACTTCTATACATTACCTATACTATGTTAGCATGATAAACTTCTATACAGTAACTACACCTTGTTAGCATGATAAACTTCTATACATTACCTATACTATGTTAGCATGATACGCTTCCATACATTAACTATACCGTGTTAGTATGCTGACGTTATAAACACAAACGAGGTAATATCCGAATACGTACTGTGTATAAGTCATACACTAAAGTAACATGTTAGTAGCCATGTCTGGTGGTACATTCTATTTATATTGTCATGACTATTAGTATTTTTGGATAGCTGTATTCTTATGCTAATGGCAAAAGTATAGTCAGTGAGTCAAGATGGGTAAGCTAATAACAATAACTATCTGATCATTTGTGTACGATGGCTGAATGGTGTTAATAATTCACCTATTGGTTGGATAATGTATTGGATATTGTATATGCTGTAATGATTAGCACTGAGAGAAACTAGGTGAGCCGCATGAGATGATGTACGCCCCCCCTCTCACCAGGCATCCCAAGCGCCTAGAGGATGTGTGGAACAGCCAGAAAACTCAGTACAATACAAACAAACCTATGGATTGTTCCAGCAAATGTGGGAACATATACAATACTCCCGCCACCTAATGATTTAGTGATTATATTGATATCTTGTGACAAGTCTTAGTATTTACATCTATATTTATGTATATTGCATGCCATTGCGATTTCAGCAATGAATAAGGTAACGCATTGTGGTAAATCTGAGGACGAGTTTAATCTTGCCGCAGAGCACTTCCTCTACTCACAACAGCGTATCACCCGGAACTTGGTCCATCTGTTCGACATTATCCTGATGGCAAAACAGATACCGGTGGGCTTTAAAGGTGGTGTGGTAACTCCAGTCCACAAAAAACGAAAAGACCTATTAAACTTGACTGACTACCGAGGCATCACTGTCACGTCTCAGATAGGAAAGGTCTTCGAGCATGCCATTCTGGCTAAAATTACTGACCAGCTATCACAGCATCAGTCACACCTTCAATTCGATTTTACAAAGGGACTTTCCCATCTTATGGCAGGTCTGATACTCTCTGAGACCATGGTTAAATGCAAAGAACTACAGATTCCTCAGTACATCGCCTTTCTTAATATGCAAGCAGCACTTGATGTTGTCGACCACAAATCTCTGAAATGTAAGCGCTATGAACAAGAAATCAACTTCCACCTGTTCCACATAACTGACAGTCTTTACTCTGATCTAACTGGAAGGGTAAAATGGAAATACTCGTTAAGTCACTCATTTCCAATCTTTCATGAAGTCAGCTACCATTACAGCAATGTGTACGCAGTTCCAGACTCTACAATCCGGCATACCACGAGACTTGGTAAGAGAGTAATAGTCAACTATTAAACCAGACCGAGACCAATACAAGTGATATTTGAAGACGGGAAGGCCAAATGGCAATTTATGAGAAATGTGAGCAATCTCGCTCATGCTGAAGAGAGGTTGAAAAAGTATGCATAATGCACGATATGACCCAGAATGAGAGGAAGGTCAATGGAAAAAAAATGAGGAAATGAAGCTACTCAATACAGAAAATCAATCAGGGGACTTCAAGTTCACAGTTCGAGGACTGCCATGGAAAGGGAAAGTTGTCAAGTTGCGGGTAGAGGAGAATTAAAGAAGAAATAACAACATATATATATAGAGCTAGAAGTAAGTTTAATAATATTAATTCTTTAAATAAAGAGGAAAATATGTTAAATAATCTGAAGTGAATGTATACAAATGTTGACAGTCTTCCAAGCAAATTAGAAGAACAAGAACCAGAATAGGAGATAGTACACAGGCGGGTATAACTGGAGTAGCAGAAGTCTACCCCAGAACTGCAGATACAAACCAGCCATGGCAGAACTGCAAATTGGTGGCTATGATCTGACTGTAAATGATTCTGAATCAAAGAAAGTTACGGGAGTTGACTGGTATATAGACCACTAATTAACTTCCAGGAGGCAATTTGGGTGACGATTTGGATATCAGCAATAGAGCATCTCCTAATTGGTTGTATATATAAAAGTCCATAGCAGTACAATTGAAAACCTGGACAACTTGAGAGACCTACTAGGTGAAGTAAGACTTCCAAAACACATACTGATAGTAGGGGATTTCAAGTACCCAAATATTATCTAGTTGGACTGGTCAGTGAAAAATGATCCTGACGGGGAATCGTTCATTGAATGCATAAGGGATTGTTACCTGTACCAGCATGTTGACGATTATACGCGAGGCAGGGTAAATACTGAACCGATTACACTTGATATTATCCTTACTAACGATGATCTAGTAGATGAGATTGACTACCAGAGTCCAGTAGGAGCCATTGATCATAGCATACTATTGTTCATATACCAAATCCAGAGCCAGCTATCTCCAAATAGGACAGTGAGATGGAACTTCTTTAAAGGAAACTGCAAAGAAATGGGTGCTGAACTAGACCTAGATTGGAAAAGAATGCTGGAGGAAGATGAAACAAACAAGCTGGTTGATATTTTAATGACAAAATTTAATGAGGCTGAAGAAAAGCATACACCTAAGATAAAGGACAGGGTGAACACACACATATGTAGAAATAATCAGATGTGACTAGATGAGGAGATATTGGCAAAAATAAGAGGAATGCATCGAGGTTGGCAACGATTTAGGGAATAAAAAAATGATGATAAGCATAAGGAGTATGCACAGGTAAAAAATCAGATGAAGGCACTAGAGTCCAGAAATCCAAAAGAGAGAAAGAGATTGCGAGAAATGCCAAAACAAATTCTAAACCGTTCTGGAAGTATGTAAATGCCAACAGAAAGGTCAAGACATGGATAGCAGAACTAAAGATTCAAACGAATGTAAGCACTAAAATTACAAGTGATGATATAGACAGAGCAACCTATATGGCTGCAGGTTTTGTCTCTGGTGCTTTTGCACATGATTCATAAGGTACATACTGACCTTATTCACTAACGTTTTCACGATCAAACCAGATGGAGAAGCTCCAATTGCAGAAAATGTAAATGTTGGAGCATGTATTCCAGGATAGAAGTTTCACAACCTAGGAGGTGAAGAAAATCTTAAAGAATATGGATTAAGCAAAACCACCTAGCTTGCCCAGATGGAGTACACCCAAAAGCCTTCAGTGAATTATCCAAGAGTGTATGTGTCCTGCTGACTATTATTTTTAACAGATCATTAAGACAGTGTGAAGTGCCAGACAGTTGTAAGGTCACTAATGTAACCGCCATCTATAAGAAAGGCATACAATCTGATCCAAGAAATTACAGACATGTGAGCCTGACCAGTGTGTTGTCCAAGCTGATGGC
>CM067360.1:4614510-4783826 GCA_034401795.1 Chaetoderma sp. LZ-2023a
ACGACACGACGATGTTTGTAAAAATAAAATAATAGGCACTATGCATAGTGTGACAAACAACGACAAAAGAAAATTAGGAGCAACGTTACATGATATTCATCATCATCATCATCATCGTCATCATCTGTTGCGAGGTTTGAGACGTGTTAGGCCTATTGTTGATCTTGACTTTCAATAATCTCATTTCATTATCATGTGTTGTGCATTGAAATTGTGCTGGACTCTATTACAATTCTTATTGAAGAGATAGAACTGTGTTAGTTGCTTGTTTTAAAAAAAGAACTATTATCAGAACAAATTTGAGCAATCCAAAAATGATATAAATGAAACATTGAAAATTATAAAATAACTTTTGAATACAAACAACAGAAAAGCACAACAGACACAGTTTCTCTACAGCAATAAGGGAATCACGGATAACTGCAAAATTGCAACAGTTTCAATGAATATTTTGTTAACATAGGTCCAAATCGCTCAAAGAAAATAATTTCTGCATCAGGAATTAAATATAGCGATTACCTCACAGATACTTCCGCTTATTAATTTACTTTTAATTTTTTGCTTAGCCTGTTAACAATGAAGAAATTTTCACTATACTTAATTCACGTAATCCTGCGAAAAGTGCCAGCATAGATGGGTTTAAATGGAGCATATTTAAACACTGCATATTTGATTTACTGATGCCACACAACCATATCGGCAATCAATCATTAGTACAAGGTATATTTCTGTCAAAACTAAAATCTGCACGCCTCACTCCAATATATAAAGCAAAAGACTCGTCAAACTTCACAAATTACAGGCCTCTCTCAATACTTCCACTTTTCTCTAAATTAATGGAGCGATTAATGTATAATATATTACAATTACCTAGAAAAAAGGGAATTTTGTATGTTTCAAAGTATGGATTCTGCCAGAAACACTCAACAATGCTCGCACTAGTTGAAATGACAGAACAAATAATTGAATCAATTGAAAAGAAAGAACATATATTGAATGGGCATATTCTTGGACCTTTCAAAAGCTTTTGATACTATCAATCACAATATTTTATTAAGAAAATTTGCTTATTATGGAATCCGTGGATATGCACTTGACTGGTTTCAGAGCTACTTAATTGATAGAGCACTATGCGTGCAATTTAATGAAACCTGCTCTGAAAACAGGGAAATAACATGTGGTGTTGCTCAGGGGTCAATTCTCGGCCTTCTGCTGTTTTACTCTATGTGAATGACTTACCGAAAATTTGCCACAATTTGTCACTAATACTGTTTCGCGATGACACCAATGCCATTTGCTCTGACAAAAACTTAGATATATTTATGCGAAAGAGTAAATAAAGTAATGGAAGAAGTTATTAATTGGTTCTAAATAAACAAGCTATCATTAAATGTTGCTAAAACAAACTATATGCTATTTTTAAAGTCTAGACGACCAATAAACAATAGTATTCCAAAAATCTATATTAATAAAAAAGAAATTGAAGACGCTCCTCTTGCTAAATTCTTAAGTAGGATTTTATCTAGACAAAAATCCGACTGGGGCAAACAAATTGAGGCAGTCACAGCTAAAGTAGCAAGAGGCATGTGGGTCCTTCAAAGACTAAAGCCATACCTATCACAAACCACTATTAAAACCCTGTATTCCACACTGATACTTACACACCTCATATACTGCAATACCATCTGGACTAACAAAGAGAAAGGCAAATTAATAAAAATACAAAGCATGCAGAAAAAATGCATTACAATGTTCTCAAAAACAGGAAATGGTCAAAACATGTTCAAAACACAAAACTGTCTCCGGGTCTACTCGTGTTCTACTACTTCTCTGGCAAGATTGTGTGGTTGCTGCGACAACCTCTTACCAAAGATGCAGTAGAAGATGAAGGTTATCGGCTCGCCTCGTCGCTGATGATAATGACGATATTTTTAGTGATAACCGGGCCTATCTAACTTTATCAAAAGATTACTGATTCGATGTAGGGTCGCCCTACACTCTGGAGTTCCTAATCCACAACCCAAACTCTTGTCTTGACAAGCAAGATGATAATTTTATTCTCTACACTAACTGTACAACTTAACTAACGGATAATAATGATATAGTATGGTAATGATATTACTTAATACTTTACGAAGACTACTGGATAGCTTTAACGATTATTACGGCTAAGTCTTGACTACTCCTAGAACAACGTCTAGTATGCTTATCGCAACTTAGCTTGACTGGCAACACAACTAACTACTTTGACTTACGTAGCAGCACTTGTGCATACGGAATCATGATGGTGAAGATTAATTTTACAATAGGCAAACTGCCCTACTTATACATTTCGATGGACTCTAAGTTCTATACATATTAAGATATATAGATATATACATATCTTAATATATATTATTTGTTTCACTGATTCTTCTAGGTAGGTTACAAGCACAGCTTGATTGGTCTGGATAATCAGTCCGCCAATCAACATCTGCTTATCTCCTCCTAGAAGCTTCAACATGTTACTGTTGGTCTGCCTGACCAATCCATGATCGTTCACTCTCGACTTTCACTTTGAAACATTGTTCTTCTTTATTCTTTGCTACAGAGTTTGATCGATGCTCATTGATCATGACGTCATCTCGACTAATCAAACTCTGGGCTTCTCTTCTATGGAGCTACTGCTGCACAGTGTCAAAGCGGTGTCGGCTGGTTCTGATTTGATGTGATCTGTCAGCTAACTAACAACATTATGGAATGTGTTGTTGTAGCATGCCTTTCTATGATTGACATATAGTTGATACACAAATTTCGATTGTGTTATTAATTCCTACAGGACGCTACAATGTCTATGTCCTGTCCCTTGCCTATCGTGAATAAGCCTGTAGGATACGATGGTTAATAAGCACATGAGCTGTATGATCTCATTGCCAGCTGGTGTTGTTGAAGTTTCTCAAGAGAGTCAGAATGTCTATCGTCAACAACTATATTCAGTCTGTCACATACGATTCCTATCGATTCTTATCACTCGATTATTTCCTAAACTAAAGGCCAAAACGACTGCTGAATATCACAAAAGTGTGTGCCGATCCCACAGCAACAACTTTCATCTCAACTATTGCCAGATACACATCAACTCAGAACCGGTGGTCCCATTTCATTTAATTCAATTTCTACTTTAATGATGCCTACATCATTCGACAGTTTCGATATAGTTTCGATTCCAATTTCTCCGAAACTGTACCTCAGCAGCACTGGCTGATGTCAACCAGTACATCGTAATACATTTATAATAATAATGATGATAACTTGGTTCGTTAGCTCACCTGGTATTTTCAAATATGATTTTCATTAGGACTTACTCGTAAATATAAGATATCCGGTGGGGTCATAACTTCCCACAAGACGATCCCATATCTACAATAGGTAAGTCTCAGATGATCAACGTTGCCAGAGCCTTTCATCACAGAATCCTACCAAAATCTATAACCAAAGCTTTGCACACAACATCGAAATCCACTCATACAACACTAGGAACACACATGATCTCCACATTAGATATACACGAACAGACACAGCAAAACGCTGAATTTCAATTGGTGCTATCAAAGTGTGGAATAAAACAGATAAACAAACACATGAAAAATACTAACACTAAAATCATACAAAGACATAATTAGAACTAGCATACTCAATGCATACTAGATCTAGATAGCACACTAAACAGCTATCACTACATATTGACATGATCACCAACATCACACACTTCCTGTATCATTGCCATAGCTACTATCATAACAACAACAACAACAACAACAGCTACTACTACTACTACTACTACTACTACTACTACTACTACTACTACTACTACTACTACTACTACTACTACTACTACTACTACTACTACTACTATCATTACCACCACCCCCACCACCACCATCACTACTATTACTACTAAAACAACAACTACTACTACTACTACTACTACTACTACTACTACTACTACTACTACTGCTACTGCTACTACTACTACTACTACTACTACTACTACTACTACTACTATCATTACCACCACCACCACCATCACTACTATTACTACTACAATAACAACAACAACATCAACAACAACAACAACAACAACTACTACTACTACAACAACAACAACAACAACTACTACTACTACTGCTGCTGCTGCTGCTGCTACTACTACTACTACTACTACATCATCATCATAATGCACTATTACTGCTTTCGCGACTACTCTTTGTTTCAAACTGATGTACCTCAACAAGTGCTACTACTAAATAGCTACCTACCGGGTGAGCTTGGGTAATTGACATGTGTGGCCCCACCCCACCGCACCCCACCCCATTTCCTTCTTCCCCCTCCCCAAATACAAATCCAATCTCAATAACTAAAAGGAAAAAGCATAGATGTAGTGTACCGTTTGCTCTTTTTTTCTATGCCTACTTAACTCAGTAGCGCATCTGTACATGCATAAATATTTCTCACATTCTATGTTAAGCTGTGTGTAATTTAATGTAATATGTTTAATGTTCGGTGTCCGCCACCACTATATAGGCAATGCCTTCGGCGGACAACCTGTATTGAAAGTATGTAAATTGTTGTCCATGAAGCAAATAAATAATATTGAATCTTGAATCTTGAATCTTTCAAAGAGAACCGAATTACATGTGCTTAATCAATTTTGTCTAGCCTATAAACTAGCCTTTACTTTATGTACATTTGAATATATTAGTAGATAATTTAATTTTCTGCACTTTGGAGCCTACTTTAACCAGGCATGTTTAAATCTTAAGTCACATCCTATCAATATATAAGGCCAAGAATAAATAACGCCCTAAAATAGCACATTTCCCAAGACCGTATATAGTTAGTAGAAATTTATGGACTTGTATTTAACTTATTATACACCCGCGTTAGTGGGGGTCGTATTATGTTATGGCACTCGCCGTCCGGCCGCCCGTGCGGACGTCCGTCCATCCGTCTGTCCATCTGATTACTTCTCCGTATCAGATCTCGAAGATTTTTTAACCTACACTAAACATTTTATTCCAGCAGATGTGTTAGGGATAGACGAAGTGCAATGATTTCGTTTTGGCAAAATCTGCACATATTTGCCCGAGTTATCTCCCCTGAAAAGGGCAAATGTGTCAAAATTTTCTTGTCCGAGCCAGATCTCGAAGAGTTTTGAAGCTACCCTCACACTATTTTTTCCAGCAGATGTGGTACGGATGGACGAAGTGTCATGATTTCGTTTCGGCAAAATCCGTCCATATTTTCAAGAGTTATCTCCCTTGAAAAGCATGGGCCAATCAGTATTTGGCGGCCATATTGGATTTTTTTATTTGATTGGCTTTGAGGGCGAAATTGGTTTTATATATATATATATATATATATATATATATATATATATATATATATATATATATATATATATATATATATATATATATATATATATATATATATATATATATATATGTTTTTGGGTATTCTGATCTCAAATTTGCACACGAGCTGAACTAAGTTTCTTCAACGGAACTTGATTGGCCAAATGGTTGGGCGGCCATCTTGGATGGCGTTTTCATGAAAGCGACTTCGTCTCCAGAGCCGCTGATCAGATTGGGGCGGAATTTTGGAGATCTGATATTGATGTCTAAGAGCCATTAAAGTTTGTTCAAGAGAAGTTAATACATAAAGAAACATGGCGTCTGTTTTTCTTGTTATAGGTCTGCTCAACTCAATAGAGTTCTACTTATTGTTAATGAGCATTCTAGTTGAAATGCCTATGGTCCAGGTGTGCGATACAAGCCCCGTGGGCCTCTTGTTCCTAACTCAGTCGCAGATGACGGGATTAGACTTCACTAGGTTATGTAGGTTACAAAATGCAAATGTAGAAACATTAAGGTCATATACATGCATCGGTTAGTGGCTCTGTGTGCCGCTTGTCCTTAATATAAACTGAATTCATATAACTTGTAGAATATACAGGGGCTTACTGTTTCCAATATATTATCTGTTATATAACTGTTAAATTGTTAATAGCTAATAACCTAAATTGTATTATTCTTAAGTTTTAATAAGGGGCAAGTGCACGTGAATTATTATAGTTGTGAGATCGTCAGTTCTGTACAATGTTACTGTCAGGCTTTATCTTAGCCCGTGAGGTGTTAGTGCAATATGAGCTCTAACTAGACAGTGTTAGCATGATAAGCTTCCATACATTAACTATACCGTGTTAGCATGATAAACTTCGATACATTACCTATACCGTGTTAGTATGATAAACTTCTATACATTAACTATACCGTGTTAGCATCATAAACTTCTATACATTACCTATACCGTGTTAGTATGATAAACTTCCATACATTAACTATACCGTATTAGCATGATGAACTTCTATACATTAACTATACCGTGTTAGTATGATAAACTTCCATACATTAACTATACCGTGTTAGCATGATGAACTTCTATACATTAACTATACCGTGTTAGCATGATAAACTTCTATACATTACATATACCGTGTTAGCATGATAAACTTCTATACATTACCTATACTGTGTTAGTATGATAAACCTCTATACATTACCTATACCGTGTTAGTATGATAAACTTCCATACATTAACTATACCGTGTTAGCATGATAAGCTTCCATACATTAACTATACCGTGTTAGCATGATAAACTTCTATACAGTAACTACACCTTGTTAGCATGATAAACTTCCATACATTAACTATACCGTGTTAGTATGATAAACTTCTATACATTAACTATACTATGTTAGCATGATAAACTTCCATACATTAACTATACTGTGTTAGTATGATAAACTTCTATATATTAACTATACTATGTTAGCATGATAAACCTCTATACAGTAACTACACCTTGTTAGCATGAAAAACTTCTATACATTACCTATACTATGTTAGCATGATAAACTTCTATACAGTAACTACACCTTGTTAGCATGATAAACTTCTATACATTACCTATACTATGTTAGCATGATACGCTTCCATACATTAACTATACCGTGTTAGTATGCTGACGTTATAAACACAAACGAGGTAATATCCGAATACGTACTGTGTATAAGTCATACACTAAAGTAACATGTTAGTAGCCATGTCTGGTGGTACATTCTATTTATATTGTCATGACTATTAGTATTTTTGGATAGCTGTATTCTTATGCTAATGGCAAAAGTATAGTCAGTGAGTCAAGATGGGTAAGCTAATAACAATAACTATCTGATCATTTGTGTACGATGGCTGAATGGTGTTAATAATTCACCTATTGGTTGGATAATGTATTGGATATTGTATATGCTGTAATGATTAGCACTGAGAGAAACTAGGTGAGCCGCATGAGATGATGTACGCCCCCCCTCTCACCAGGCATCCCAAGCGCCTAGAGGATGTGTGGAACAGCCAGAAAACTCAGTACAATACAAACAAACCTATGGATTGTTCCAGCAAATGTGGGAACATATACAATACTCCCGCCACCTAATGATTTAGTGATTATATTGATATCTTGTGACAAGTCTTAGTATTTACATCTATATTTATGTATATTGCATGCCATTGCGATTTCAGCAATGAATAAGGTAACGCATTGTGGTAAATCTGAGGACGAGTTTAATCTTGCCGCAGAGCACTTCCTCTACTCACAACAGCGTATCACCCGGAACTTGGTCCATCTGTTCGACATTATCCTGATGGCAAAACAGATACCGGTGGGCTTTAAAGGTGGTGTGGTAACTCCAGTCCACAAAAAACGAAAAGACCTATTAAACTTGACTGACTACCGAGGCATCACTGTCACGTCTCAGATAGGAAAGGTCTTCGAGCGTGCCATTCTGGCTAAAATTACTGACCAGCTATCACAGCATCAGTCACACCTTCAATTCGATTTTACAAAGGGACTTTCCCATCTTATGGCAGGTCTGATACTCTCTGAGACCATGGTTAAATGCAAAGAACTACAGATTCCTCAGTACATCGCCTTTCTTAATATGCAAGCAGCACTTGATGTTGTCGACCACAAATCTCTGAAATGTAAGCGCTATGAACAAGAAATCAACTTCCACCTGTTCCACATAACTGACAGTCTTTACTCTGATCTAACTGGAAGGGTAAAATGGAAATACTCGTTAAGTCACTCATTTCCAATCTTTCATGAAGTCAGCTACCATTACAGCAATGTGTACGCAGTTCCAGACTCTACAATCCGGCATACCACGAGACTTGGTAAGAGAGTAATAGTCAACTATTAAACCAGATCGAGACCAATACAAGTGATATTTGAAGACGAGAAGGCCAAATGGCAATTTATGAGAAATGTGAGCAATCTCGCTCATGCTGAAGAGAGGTTGAAAAAGTATGCATAATGCACGATATGACCCAGAATGAGAGGAAGGTCAATGGAAAAAAAATGAGGAAATGAAGCTACTCAATACAGAAAATCAATCAGGGGACTTCAAGTTCACAGTTCGAGGACTGCCATGGAAAGGGAAAGTTGTCAAGTTGCGGGTAGAGGAGAATTAAAGAAGAAATAACAACATATATATATAGAGCTAGAAGTAAGTTTAATAATATTAATTCTTTAAATAAAGAGGAAAATATGTTAAATAATCTGAAGTGAATGTATACAAATGTTGACAGTCTTCCAAGCAAATTAGAAGAACAAGAACCAGAATAGGAGATAGTACACAGGCGGGTATAACTGGAGTAGCAGAAGTCTACCCCAGAACTGCAGATACAAACCAGCCATGGCAGAACTGCAAATTGGTGGCTATGATCTGACTGTAAATGATTCTGAATCAAAGAAAGTTACGGGAGTTGACTGGTATATAGACCACTAATTAACTTCCAGGAGGCAATTTGGGTGACGATTTGGATATCAGCAATAGAGCATCTCCTAATTGGTTGTATATATAAAAGTCCATAGCAGTACAATTGAAAACCTGGACAACTTGAGAGACCTACTAGGTGAAGTAAGACTTCCAAAACACATACTGATAGTAGGGGATTTCAAGTACCCAAATATTATCTAGTTGGACTGGTCAGTGAAAAATGATCCTGACGGGGAATCGTTCATTGAATGCATAAGGGATTGTTACCTGTACCAGCATGTTGACGATTATACGCGAGGCAGGGTAAATACTGAACCGATTACACTTGATATTATCCTTACTAACGATGATCTAGTAGATGAGATTGACTACCAGAGTCCAGTAGGAGCCATTGATCATAGCATACTATTGTTCATATACCAAATCCAGAGCCAGCTATCTCCAAATAGGACAGTGAGATGGAACTTCTTTAAAGGAAACTGCAAAGAAATGGGTGCTGAACTAGACCTAGATTGGAAAAGAATGCTGGAGGAAGATGAAACAAACAAGCTGGTTGATATTTTAATGACAAAATTTAATGAGGCTGAAGAAAAGCATACACCTAAGATAAAGGACAGGGTGAACACACACATATGTAGAAATAATCAGATGTGACTAGATGAGGAGATATTGGCAAAAATAAGAGGAATGCATCGAGGTTGGCAACGATTTATGGAATAAAAAAATGATGATAAGCATAAGGAGTATGCACAGGTAAAAAATCAGATGAAGGCACTAGAGTCCAGAAATCCAAAAGAGAGAAAGAGATTGCGAGAAATGCCAAAACAAATTCTAAACCGTTCTGGAAGTATGTAAATGCCAACAGAAAGGTCAAGACATGGATAGCAGAACTAAAGATTCAAACGAATGTAAGCACTAAAATTACAAGTGATGATATAGACAGAGCAACCTATATGGCTGCAGGTTTTGTCTCTGGTGCTTTTGCACATGATTCATAAGGTACATACTGACCTTATTCACTAACGTTTTCATGATCAAACCAGATGGAGAAGCTCCAATTGCAGAAAATGTAAATGTTGGAGCATGTATTCCAGGATAGAAGTTTCACAACCTAGGAGGTGAAGAAAATCTTAAAGAATATGGATTAAGCAAAACCACCTAGCTTGCCCAGATGGAGTACACCCAAAAGCCTTCAGTGAATTATCCAAGAGTGTATGTGTCCTGCTGACTATTATTTTTAACAGATCATTAAGACAGTGTGAAGTGCCAGACAGTTGTAAGGTCACTAATGTAACCGCCATCTATAAGAAAGGCATACAATCTGATCCAAGAAATTACAGACATGTGAGCCTGACCAGTGTGTTGTCCAAGCTGATGGCGAAGCTAGTGAGAGCAGAAATAATTGGACACATGCAAAAAGAATAAAATGCTTAGCGAAAAACAAGTTAGTTTCATGATGGGTAGATTCACCTCTACAATTACTGAAAGTACTGGATGACTGGACCGCGATATTAGACAAGGGAGGAACGATTGGGTCCATAAACATGGCCTTCATGAAGGCGTTCAATACAGTGCCACACAGCTGTGCCGATTAGTAAGCTACATACTTATGTAATCAGCCCTCAGATGAAAAATTGGAGCGAAAACCTTTTTTCAAATAGAAAGCAATATGTTGTTGTGTATGGACAGGCTTCAGTATATCACCCAGTAACACTTCGAATACCACAGGATAGTGTACTTGGTCCAATACTGTTTGTCATTTACATAAATGATCTTCCAGGCTGTGCCAAACCAACACCATACCAATTCGCGGATGATACCAAGATTTACAAGCAGATAAGCTCGGAGAATGATGCAAAGGACCTCCAATCAGACCTTGATCACCTACAGGAGTGGTCAGACAAATAGCCTTTACGGTTTCATCCCAACAAATGCAAGATTTTGTTGGTTGAAAGCAAAAGAGCAAAACAGACAGATAAGAGAAAGTACCATTCGGATGCCCATGATGAGAAAGACGTGGAGCTGGAACATGTGGATCAAGAAAAGGAGATTGGAGTTGTCATAGACAAAAATCTAGCCTTTGTAAACTACATCGGAACACCCGCAAATAAAGCTAACAGTATCATGACCCTAAGCAGACGATCGTTTACCTATCTGGCTGAAAGTATGTGTATTTCCAGGCCTTGGTGAGGCCGCATCTGGAATATGTTGTAGGGGTATGGAGCCCCTATAAAAAAGGATGCTGAGTTAATAGAAAATGTATAAGTGCAACAAAGCAAATACCAGCGGCAAAGAACCTGGCATATGCAGATAGATTGAGAAGATTAAATATGCCAACAATGTTTTATAGTTATATATATGATTGTGGCCACCAACATTTTGAAAGGACTGATGCAAATGTAATTGAAGTTTGTACAAACAAGTTTATTCAAGCCTCATGGAGTACATGTCATAACTAATTGATACATGTAATGAAACAAGGTGATTAGCATGATTTCAGTTATTTGCGTGGCTTGTTATTTTAGTGAAACGTGTTAAACAACCAAGAGAAAATAGGTATCATAATCGAAAAGCATTGGTGAGAATTTCTACAAAATGAGAATGATTGAATCAATCAATAGACATATGTGAATGTCCCCTAACACCTCGAAGATGATTACCTGAACATGACCATGAGAATTACTATCTATGGGGCAGTGTAAAATTAATTCTCAGGCCTAAATACCAAGTAGGAATGAGAAGTTAGTTCAGAAAATATGCAACATCCATCATTGCACGTAGAGTTCAACAAAGAGACAGGTATGCATCATCCTCAAGGATGCTGCGACGCAAAGTCCTCAAATAATTTAGACATACTGCTAGTCAGAAGTTATCGATGTTTCTCCATGGCGTTTGTCTACAACATCTGATGGAGGATGAGGAAATGGTTCATATTACCTTGAATGGTTCAAAGAAAATATCCAGTGTGAGCTAGCTTATGGAGCTCAATATGTCCAGAATCCATGCAGCAGACTCACGGTAGAATTATTTATGCTAGATTTCATAAAGCCTCTCCGAAATGCGGACGCGAATGCGGTATCTAGATCCAAACCCCGACAAAGCCATATCACTCCAATGTCCGCAGAAGGGACTGAGCTACACCAACAAGTTAAAAATTAATTCCACCAGTGGAAAAAAGAAGAACGGCCAACAGATGATCTCACAACTCATCAACTAAAGTCTCTGAAGCACCTGCTCCGATCATGCCAGCGCTATAATGAGGCCACTAGGCGCAATGACCTGATCGCATCCATTCAGAATGTAGTGACTAATGATCACGTGTTGTTTAGCAAAGTGGTGAGACGGCAGCGCGGTAGCCAACCAAATACTACCAAATGCAGTATTAGACTATAAGGCTACTAGCTATTATACTACAGAAGAACATCTGTCGGGCTGGCAGAGTCACTTTAAAGATTTCGCCAACTTCAATACAACCTCACACTCCATTGTGGAAGAATACCTGAAAGAAATTACAGCTCTGCTCTGCATGAACACCGACCAATTCGAAGAGTGGAGACCAGTGCGCATATATTGCTGGCCAACACTCCAGAGAACGGTGAGTGGGATAAAGAGGTCCAAAAAGTTGTCATCGGTTACTGGCAGGAAAAATTACGATGCGTGTCAACAGATTCCCGCCTCTTCACCAAAGTAGCAGCAGTCTGGATCACATCAATAGCAGCAACTATGCAAACATTCTAAGTGAGGGTGAAAGCCAAAGTTCTATGTGGAGCACTTACACTACAGTCTACAAAATCATCCTTCGACAAGGATAAGGCGACCTCTCCAGTCTGCAAGCTATGCAAAAAAGAATCAGAGGCCAGACTATATGTTGTAATAGAATGCGAGGCTTTGGAGTGGACTAGACTGTCGTATGCAAACCGCCTGGCCGAAATTCTGATCAATGAAGAACCAGGCATACATTGTATTGACAGAGTCATGTTGCAACTGATTATCGACTGTAGCCACACCACACTGCCTGAGACACTGCTACATATGCTAACAACCCAAAACATAGCTCTGCAAGTGGAACTAATCTCTCAAGACCTGATCTACTTCCTGCACAGAGATAGGCTGAAGCTGCTGAGCATGGATCCAGTCCCCCCATACAAAAAGAGCACAGCGGCCGGTAAGTGCAACGTGTCAATACCAATAAAAATACTCATCATTGAAGACAATTCCAAACTTTCTGCTATTCATTTAATTCGTTAGTCGTATTAATTATGTTAAATACCTGGAGTTTCCGTGGTACCTCTAATAGAGAGGGAACTTCGAACACAAGGACAAGGGATGCGTCCCATGAGCATGTGCCTGAGAAAATTAACCTCAATCTAGATATTATTACTAAACTAGCCAAATGGCACAATATATCTCGAGCCCTTTCCTTAAGAGGCTGTATTATTGTCACAAATCTTCTCACTGCATCTAAATTATAGCATAAATTTACTGTCATTGATCCACCAGTAGATCTTGTAAATTTAATCAAGAGACATTTAATTAATTTTGCATGGATTGGAAACCTTATATATTGCTGAGCCATGATCCTGAATGAAGTAATTTTTATTATCGTCAATGCATTTTATGTTTGGATAAAAGAACTGACATTGCTATTTTTGCATCCAACATATTTCATTCGAGTGTAATCACGCCGTATCTGTTTTGAACTGCGTCTTCATATTTTCGATATATATTAACTGGTTATTGGTGATTAATTTCTGTTTTATATTGTATTGCTCCCGCCGAGCCTACAATCGGTGGATTAATCGAGACCTGGATCAACATTAATACCGTATTACATAGTGCTGTGCTGATGACGGGCTTACAGTCAGTGACTCAAACGAGGGAACTTCCAAGAGCAACAGCAGAAGAAGAAGAAATGGTGGTAACGGGAACCAATCTGACCTTGTACAACCTTACATTCCTGGTCGCTCTCTCAGATCTGCAAATCTAAATCTACTAAAAGTACCTAAGGTCAACTCTAAAACATATGGCCATAAAACTTTCTCTTTCACTGCAGCTACCGAATGGAATAACTTACCAAATGAAATTAGAAACTCATCAACTTTAGAAATCTTTAAATCCAATCTTAAATTCTATTTATTTCAAATAGCATATCCATAGAATACTTACGCGCGTTAGCGCTTAGAGCATGCAGTTGCATGGATTAAGCGCTCTAAAAATGTACTATTATTATTATTAAATGAAACGTCCACAGTCTACACACATTGTAACAGCACTACCGTGTACTTAATATGCACTAGCTATCCTGGCTGATAAGGATACATATACACATATAACCAGCTATCGCACAATCAACCATCAGAGAAACAAACCCCAGCATGAAAGGCCTGTACAGTGTTAATTACACATAAACACTTGGCCACTCTCGCTATAAACTGATGAGCAAAATTTTATATATTTTCCACCTGAATTCGGTTGGATACCCCACCAGAAAGATACATTATTGCATTCGTCATTATATAGCGCTCGTGTGCCTCTCTATGGACATATTCGAATTCCCGTTCGTGGTATTTCATGATATTGTAGCGACTCTGGTTCAACCGAACAGGCCCGGCCTTAAACCTGAGCACTAACAGTGGATAACAGCTCTGCAATAACCAGGCCACCCGTAGCTTGAAACCAAGTGATGGTGCTCTCAACGTCTACAGCATTTATTATATCCAGTCCGAATCCTGGTATCACTATCCCAGTTGCCTCGTTGTGCTCATTACAACTGAGTTAGTCTGCACCTGAATTGTCCGGTTCCACTGGTAAAGAGGGATAACAGCAGTAGAAGAAGAAGAAGAATAAGAAGAAGAAGAAGAAGAAGAAGAAGAAGAAGAAGAAGAAGACTTTTCATATACTTTATTACACTCACTCCATTTGACAAAAAACTTTAAAATATCATACGATTACATAAAAACATAAAAACTCAATACAGTGTATGAATATAAAATATGAGCATATCAAAATGTATCACAAACTTCAAGATATAAGCAAAAATAAGCAACGTATAAAACATTGAAAGATAACAATTTATAAAAGCCCATTAAAGACAAGATTATCATTCTCAATCGTGCACAAAAAACTGTTAACCGCCCAAAAGTGTTCGCAAACATCCAGGGGCCCCTTGTTTCGATAAAACTGAAATTCTATTTGAATTCGTGAGTGCAATCTCAAGAGACATTCTCGGAGTGAATCCGTTCGTGTATTGCCATCCAAAAGATGTTATCTGCTAACATAGATAGACATTTTACAGTTGGATAAAAGCCTATTAGACAAACGGTGTCTAATTTTTCGTTCGGATTTGGCTGAGCATTGGGGACGGAAAACCTCTCACATAATCAGCCATGTCAAAAACATCGGTCTCCAATAAATACAACACAGATCTTTTCACAGCTAAAAGTAATGTCTGAATACGTGAGCACGTTAACACATATGAGTAATGTCTTCCTGTTCACCACAGTGAGGGCAGTAATCATTAGGACGATAACCTGCTTTGTAAAGAAATATTCCTATTCCCAATGCTCCATGTAGAATTTTCCATGATAAATCACCCTCAAAGCGTGTACATGGAAATTCGTAAAAACAACGACAATTAGTCACAGAGGAAATATCTAACAACAAAACATCTGCCCATACATTAATACTATTGTTATGTATACTATTTGCATAACATTTTAACAATGACATTCTATACAATTTTTTCGGGCAGTTAGATGGAAATGATACAGTACATTTAAAAAGGTCATTAGTAAACGAAAGGTCAATTTGATGCAGGGAACTAGGCACATTATCTGGAGGATTAGTCTTGTGCCGCCATTCCAATGGCAAACATTTCGATAACGTATTAAGGTTATTATCTAGTAACCGCTTAGAATGATTGGGCAATTTATTTGACAAAAGATCAACAGACACTTTCTGGTGGCAATCAACAATGTCAGCTACTGTAGTGATATTTGCACTTATAAAATCTTTTAAATAAAAGGTTAGCCCAGTTCGGTGGTAAGTTTTAATCATTCCATTTAGAAACAGTGGCTCGTGGAGAATATCCACTGTACAAGATGGCAATGACTCTCGGGAGACAGTAAAAGAAAACCAGGATGTTAACAATGTTTTATAAAAAGATAATACATTTCCAAGAGTACCTGTATCAAGGTCAATATAAAACAGCTGATCATCATAATTGAGCTCATGCGCTCGCTTTAGAAACCAGCTAGTATACTTAAAACAAGGATGCGATTGACGAAAATACAGAAAATATTGTGCATAGCAAATACGAAAAGATGTAATTCTAGAATTCAGATGCACCAATCCCTGTCCACCATCTTCTAACGATAGCGATAATAATTCTTTTGGTAGCCAATGTTTTCCAATCCATGCAAAATTAATTAAATGTCTCTTGATTAAATTTACAAGATCTACTGGTGGATCAATGACAGTAAATTTATGCCATAATTTAGATGCAGTGAGAAGATTTGTGACAATAATACAGCCTCTTAAGGAAAGGGCTCGAGATATATTGTGCCATTTGGCTAGTTTAGTAATTACATCCGATTCCATGTTTATCCAATTTTGATTAAAATATTCAGCCGAATTTCCGATGAAAATCCCAAGAATTTTTAGCCCTTTGTTATTCCACTTGATTCCCAATGGCTCGTCTGTACTATTCTTCCATATGCCCGCCCATAGCCCTTCAGATTTCTTTAAATTAATCTTTGCATTAGATGAGGCTGAATATATAGCCAACCAATTTTGTAGATTGACAAAATCTTGATTAGATGTAGCGAATGCGGTGACATCATTGGCGTAAGCGGAAACTGTCACCCTTTCATTGGTTGTATCGGGCAAGGTTACTCCCTTTAATCCTTGATTTGAACGGAGTTTGTTTAATAACGACTCTATACAAATAGTATACAACGCACCTGAAAGGGAACAACCTTGCCTAATACCACGTCTGAAGGAAGGAGCCGAAAATGAGTTGTTTATTTTAACTAGACTGTATGCATCTGTATACAACGTTCTGATACATTTTGAAAAATATTCACCAAATCCAAAAGCTGAAAGAGCATCAAATAAATAATGGTGGCTTACGCGGTCGAATGGCTTTTTTTTATCTAAGGATACGACACCAAGTGGTAGCGAAAGACAATTAGAATATTCAACAACATCTATTATTAATCTAATGTTATTTGCCAGTTTTCGTCTTGGTATACAGTAACTTTGGTCTGCATGAATAATGTCCGGTAAAACAGTTTTCATGCGGTTGTGTAAAATCTTTGAAAGAATCTTTAAATCGACACAGAGAAGTGACACGGGTCTCCAGTTTTTCAATAGGCTAAGATCGCCTTTCTTAGGCAACAGCGTGATCACAGCCCTTTTACATGACGTCGGCATTCTCATTTCCCGAAATGATTGATTAAAAACAGCAGGAAAATCATTAGCGATAGTGTCCCAAAATGTTTTATAAAATTCAGAAAGCAATCCATCTATGCCAGGTGCCTTATTATTATTTAGTTTGTAAATTGCGGCGGATAATTCAGACAAACTAATGGGTTTCTCTAGATCATTCTTTGAACATTCCCTAAGTTGTGGAAGATCCTATAATAATACATTTTCAGATTGCTTCCAAATTCCAGTATTATTATACAAATCTCCATAAAATTCAGAGGCATATTTCAATATATCAGAATCCTCGTTTACAATTGTCCAATCAGGCAATGTTAAATGAGAAAAAGTTTTATTTAGGGCTCGTTTGTTTTCAAGATCGAAAAGTATTTTGTTGGGCTGTCCGAGTCGTTAACATGTTGGAAGCGTGACCTCACCCACGTACCCCTCGTTTGCTGCTTCAAAAGAGTTGCAAAACGATTTTCCTTTTCTTTTAGTTTTTCACGTAATTCGCCATTCATTGGGACCTGATTGGACAATTATTCTCTCTCAGTTTGCTAGCACATGCGTTGTTCTTTTAAAATATCAGCGCGGTCGCGCGAAAAACATTGAGATAATGTACAAATGTGTTTCTTTCCCATATCCCACCAATCCTGGATGCTCTCAAAGTGAGGAGCTCTTTCCCGCCATTTTCCCGAAAGATTAATAATTAGATTACAATATTCTTTCTCATTTAATAAATCAGCATTCAAGCACCAGTAAGCACTTTTACGCTTAGGTGCTTTGAATTGAACTGAGAAACAAACAATAGAGTGGTCAGAATCGCTGCATGGTACAGTTGTAGATGATCGTAAGAACTGCTTAAAAATGGTAGAAATATAAAATCTATCGAGGCGAGAGGAAACCCCATCTGGTCGGGTCCACGTAAAAGTCCTTGCCGTGGGGTGTACAAATCTAAACACATCTACAAGATTGCGGCAATTAATTAGTATTTAGCAATTGGGTGTGGCTCGGCAGCTGAGGTCCTATAGATTTGATGGTCGATTGTACAATTAAAATCACCTCCGATAATTATTGGGTAAGTCTCTGTTAACGTATATAGGTGAATATTCAGGAGATCAATACATTTTACTTTTTCACATGAATCAGTCGGATTATATATATTAAGCAAATAAAAATACCTATCAATTATTTTAGCAGTAACATGTAAAATTCTACCGGGGACAACATTAAAAGTATTAATAATATGAACATTAAGTTTGGGTTTAAAAAATATTGCCACACCAGCTGCACTATTGCTAAAATGTGAAAACACCATTTCTCCCCTCCATATTTAACGCCATATAGGTTCATCTGAGATACTTGTATGCGTATCTTGAACAAATGCGATATCAGCATATATTTCTGATCGTAGTTGATTAAAAAGTCTAAAACATTTAAAAGAGTCACGACACCCTCTCGTGTTAATGGTTGCAAATGAGAGTTCTGCCATAATCAGGATGAATAGAAATACTAATGTAGTGATGTAATACATAACTAGTTATTAGATAAAAGAGACAAAGTCAGTTTGACAATAAGTAGGCTATCAGTAAACGTATTAATTTCTGAGACTGTAATGTAACTTTGTTATGATCGTACTCACCCGTAACCTAAATGCAGAGTCAATATTGTGGGTTTTTTTTAATCGAAACATCTGATGCATAAGTAACTTCAGTTTCGGTTGAAACGCTTTACAACGATCAATAACCTTTTTACTATATTTTATACTTTCTACGAATATTTTTACATCGTCAAGAGAATAGGTTATGTCCCTTGATTCTTGAAAATCAGTCATGTCCGAGATTTCAGACACAACTGACATACTGTCCGCATCTGAGCTGTTATCATCATGGTCATCAGGAAAGATCAGGTCCTGCGAGATGGGTTGTAATTCTGGATCTGCTATTGTGACGTCATTACATGGGTCATGACCGGGTTTGAATGGTACAACTGAGTCTTTCGGCTCTAAGATCCCGATATTATTGTCTATGGCACAGATAATCTCCTGGATGGAAATGGGAGCAGGTTCATTGATTGACATCTGCTCACTAGATTGTTCCTCTGCAGTAGCAACGATAGTATTACGCTCTGTGGGAGACGTATTCTCAGTCATGTCTTGTACGCTATTGTGAACACCAGCGTCAGATGTAGACGCTCTGTCAACAACTACCTCAACGTCGTTATCGTCGAGTGAGTTCAGCACTTCAAAACGATTGTCCGACTTAATCTTAGGAGCTTTCCTTTTCGGCGACCGCTGTCCGTTACTTACTGATTGAGTAACTGTTTTAGAGCAATTGTCTGTCTGCGTTATTGTGCCTAGCCTCGGAAATTCAGTGTCATTATTCACATTTGCATTATCAGACAAGTGGGATTTACTAACGTCTCGAACTGGTTCCAGGACGTCACGAAGCAGGCATGTACGTTGGAAATGTTCTTTTTCGTGACACCGAAAGCATACTATTTCATCAGTACTTATGAAAACACGATGCGTTTTTCCAGCGAAAGCAATGTCTATGTAGTCTGGAACGACAGTATGGTCAATCAAAATCTGGACTTGGCGACGAAAACTCTTAACATGCCTCAGTTCAGGCAACATACAACCCAATGGAATTGCCCTGGCACTCCCAATCACTTTCCCGTATGTCTCTAATGAGCGCTTAATCACGACGTTCGGTATGTATGGAGAGACGTTGGTTCGTTTTCAAGGGAATACACGTTGGGAAACGCACCACCAACTTGTACGCCTTCAACACATAGGTTTGTTACATCGTTGTCAGATTTTAGATATATCATAATAGCTCCTTTGCTTTGCGACGCGGCAATGATATTAGCTGGTGACACTACACCCATTCTTTCTGTCTATGCCTGTGAACGGCTCATACTCCGACGACAAGCCCGCATTCGTCACGCTTCTGGTCGTCTTAACCTTACTGTCAAAACTGACCGGCTAATACCACATTGTCTTCAGGTTAATAGGTTAATCAAGGAGTCCTACACTGACCAGCCAACAAGGCCGGTATAGTAATGGCTACTATACGCAAACCTACTACCTAACTATACACAATCACACACACAACGAATTTATTAATAATCCAAAAATTACAGTCAAAAATATTATTACACACATTTCCAAAAACAATTTATATATACATAGCACAAAAATTAACAACAATTATCTTCAAGAAACACGTTAAATCCCGCATAAAGTTGCAGCGAAATAAACACGTCCTTCCTCTAGATGAAGAAGAAGAAGAAGAAGAAGAAGAAGAAGAAGTAGATGTGGATGAATGCTTCTGAGAAGAGAGTGGGTGATGAATTTAATTTAAATTTAATGATTGAATGAATGAATGAATGAATGAATGAATGAATGAATGAACGAGAAAGCAGAAGTACGAGAAGTAGCGTCTAATTATGAAGTGCGTACGTGTTGGAATGTATGGCGGTTGGGTGAAGATAACCACGGCCTCAGGGCCGAAAGGGTGAACTAACGTGACAACAGAAGCAATTGAAGTAGCTCAGTGAATGCTTGCCCGATTACAGGGTGTGTATCATGTATGGATGAATGAATGGATGGATGATAACTAAGTGACATCCACGGCCTCCAGGCAGAAAGGGTTGACAAGGTAATGTGGAACTAGGCCTACGGCAGGCTACTATCCTTCCAGGAACAGATCGGGACAAAGTAGATGACACTCCGATGCGCGATGCGCAGGCGTTTACTATAGGCATTTGAGAACACGTGGGTAAAATAAATATGTGATTTATTATGTAGTTATCTCTTCGTTTCTAGACCATGTTGTAACTTTTATGACAACATCTACAATATCCGATACGGTTTTATGTACACAGTATCAATAGTTAGAAATCCTCGATTGACATTTTTAAACAAATAAATAAAGGAAATAGCAATGTTCTGATCCAGATAATTTGAGAAATGGCAATCAGTAAAAATGCACGCTATGATTGAAATAAGTAGCGTAAATCTAAGACCAATTTGTATCAGATGGAGTTTGACAGCTGTCAAAAGTTAATGACATTCGAGCAGCCGACAAATGTTACCGAAATCCCAATCAATGTAAACAAAGTAATCCTAGCGTCTGGGAGGAAATAAACTTAGTAGTCAAATTTATTCCAATATACCCATATCATTTACTTAGTGTGAACTGGGTAGGGAGTTGAGAACGATGCCCTGCACTACGGTTAGAATGCAGTGAATATCTCTGTTTTTTAATGTTTTTCCCAAGGAACGAATGAAATTTAAAATGCTGCAATTTTGATTTTGTGTGGTAGGTCTATATGCGCCATGCAAAGGTTTGTTCCATGCGCTTTCTAAAGCTGTATTAACTTACTTTTTTACGTTAAAGGAAGGAAAAAAGAGAAATAACAAATGATGTTTATTGGTAATTTCATACAATATTAAATAAACTAACATCGGTAAAAAAAATGGAATGAATCGGGATTATTTGAGAAAAAGCATTTACTAAATCTATGAGCGCTTAACTTGGAGCCAATTAGTGACCAAGCTGGTGCTTCGCACTCCGTCGTGTGTCAACTGTACGTGCAGGTATACCGCATATGCCTATCCGAATATAACGAAAGCACACCTTGTAGATATGGGATTGTCTTGTGGGAGTCATGACCCCGCGGGATGTCTTATATTTGCGAGTGATTTCTTAGTGAAATTTCTGGTTTGAAAATACCAGGTGAGCTAATGGACCGGTTGACGTTATACTTAATATTTAATTTATTATTATTTACATCAGCCAGTGCTGATGACATACAGTTTCTGCGAAATAGATGGTGTATGAATATAGCACGATCAGGATTGTTGGATAAAGTTTTATCATCCAAATTGAAATAGTCGAATTGATTGGAATACGTCCCACGGTTCTGAGATGATGTGTATCTGGAAAAAGATTAGAAGGAAGTCGTTGCTGTTCAGTCGGCATACACTTTTATGAGATTCAGCAGTCGTTTGGATCGATAGTTTAGAAAATAATCAATGTATAAGAATCACTGGAATCGGACGTGACAAATGGACTTAGTTGATGACGTAGGCATTCTAGATTCTCACATGAGAATAGAACAACATCAGCTGGCAATGAGATCATACAGCTCATGTGCCTATTAACTCTAACATCTGACAGGCTTATCCATCAATAGGCAATGGACAGGACATGGACATTGTAGCGTCCTGTAGGAATTAATAACATAATCGAAATTTGTATATCAACTATATGTCACTCATACAATGGCATGCAACAACAACACATTCCGTAATGTTGTTAGTTAGCTGACAGATCGCATCAAATCAGAACCAGCTACCGCCGCTTTGTCTATGTGAGGCATCATCTTCATAGAAGAATAGCACAGAGTTTGATTGGTCAGAATGACGTCACGATCAATGAGCGTCGATCAAACTCTGTAGCAAAGAATTAAACAGAATAGGTTTTGTAATTGTAATTGAAATACTGGGATCGTTGATTGGTCAGAACGACCAACACTTATTAGGTAGGAACTTCTAGGAAGGAATAAGCAGAAGGTGATTGGTGGACGGCTTGTCGGGGCCAATCAAGCTGTGCTTATAACGTACCTAGAAGAATCATTGGAACAGATTCGGGTAGAATCTAAATATTTAGAGAGCTATAGAACTTCAGATTTGGAGATTCTGAATAGTATATAAGATGCAATTCCAGTTAGAGAAAGCAATCAATCCAACATCGTGGTTCACGTAACACATCGCTGGTGTTACGTTCGTGGTTAGTTGTAGATTAGCTTAGCAATTACTTGATTCGTACCAGCAAGGTACCGTTTGTCTTTGAGCAATTTTATGCTCCAGCTTAAATATCTTTATCAGTTTGTACAGTTAGAATATATTCAATAAAATTATCCTCGTACACATAGAAAGACAATAGTTTGGGTAGCTTGTTCAAGTAGAAGCATCGTTAGAGTCGGATTCTAGAGTTGGAAGAAACATCCAATCCGTACGCTAGATCTTCATAGTCAGATAGGCCCGACAGTCTTTCAAATAAATATCGTCACAATCATCTTCACGACGAGGCGAGCCGACTGTTCGTATTCTTCTTCATCATCGGTAAGAGGTTGTCGCAGCAACCGCTGACATCAAAGATCTTACCGGTGGCGGAGTGGAATCATCGAGTAAACAATTCACAAAGTCATACCCGGAGATCCAAAATCTTCAACCTGAATATAGTTTTGTAAGCGGTATGAATAGTATTCTCTATGGGCGCTGATGTAGGATGTAGAGCCGAGTAACTCGCTATTGATAATTAACTATTGATCCTTTTGAAAACGTTATATTTGAAAGTCGCTTTTTCTGGTGGAAGTAACACATTTCGGTCAAAATGATCTCAAAATACACTGCTGGTTTACGAGGTCGCAATATGATGTCCACTGCATATTTTGAAATTCGCGTGACTGAATGTAGACCCCGTATCTGGAAACAACGGCGTTCAGCCACCTTGTTTTAAAACTAGACAGTATTTTACTTGCAGGAAGTAGCGGTTAATCAGTTTAACGCGAATATAACTGAGCTTATATGACCGGCTATATCGGGTATTATTTTTTCGCTGTGCATAGACCATAGCTCGTACGTCCAGCTGCGTGACTAATAGTCCAGTAAAACTACAAATTAACCTAGAACAAATTGCAACAGAATTTATTTCTTTTCTGCGGCATTCATGGGACTGCCAGGTGTCACATATCAAAAGTCCTCCAAAATCCCTCGATGGGAAAGTGGGTAAATTCGCATATTTAGCTACCGCCATTATCCGAATAATGAAACTTCCCTTACCTGCTTCATTCCGCAAATAAACGAAGTAGAAATGTTTCTAAGCTCTGAATTTCATGGTCACGGAAGACAGTAAGCAATTGGCAATATTGCCTTGAACCACTTGTACAAATTCTCCAAACCACAGATTAAATATGGTTGTATGCACAGGGCCGGGGTAATTTAAAAAAATTATATTTAAAGTAAGTTTAATTTTGTTTTTCGCTTTTAAAATTTTATCTAAAATAAATTGC
The DNA here is from genome assembly GCA_034401795.1 of Chaetoderma sp. LZ-2023a. Lineage (NCBI taxonomy): Eukaryota > Metazoa > Mollusca > Caudofoveata > Chaetodermatida > Chaetodermatidae > Chaetoderma > Chaetoderma sp. LZ-2023a. Next base: position 4,638,897 of record CM067360.1, read on the forward strand.
ATTTTAATTTTCACTTTTATCTCACAATTTGAATAAATTTCTATACAATTCAATCAGAATACGGACATGGATTTAGATACATGCGTTATTTGTAACCAGAGCCTAGAAAATGGCTCACAAACTGTTAAGCTTCGAGTTAAAGGCTGTGACGGTATTAACAATGCTAGCAGAGCCCGTGAAAGCGATGTCAGAGCTGGAGTAGGACAGAGGGTTCATGTAAAATGTCGACGGGAGTTCATTGATCCCAAGCGGATTCCCCGTGACGCAGAGAAAATTGAACAATCTCCGCCACCCATGCGAACACTCCGTTCAGAAAGTCCAACATTCAATTTTAGTGAACATTGTTTGCTATGTGGATACCCTGCAAAAATTCAAGATGGAAAGAAACGTGGCTATGATATTTATCCAGTAAGTACTCATGACTTTCAATGTAGTATCGCCGAGGCCTGTGAGCAGAGAAAAGACGAATGGGGCAAACGTGTAGCTGGGCGGCTTGCCTTCACGCCGGATTTATGCGTTGTCAATGCAGTATACCATCAAAGCTGCAGCGTAAATTTTCGAACCATGAAAAATATCCCTCAGCTGCACTCATCTTGCTCATCCCAAAAACATGGAAGGCCAGAAGACTTGGACAGAGTAAGAGCATTTAGTGCGACAATGGCATTTCTTGAAACTAATGATGATGAGCAGCTGACCCTGCACGACCTCGTTAATAAAATGCAAGAGTATCTCGATGATAAAGAGAATAAAGCATACAGTACAAAATACATGCAGGATAAAATAAAAGCTAATTATGGCGATGAAATATTTATTAGCACTGTGAATGGCAAGCCAAACGTTGTTACTGTTCGTTCTAAAGCATCTACTATTTTGACTGACTTCTATAAGGAACAGAAGAGAAAGGATTCCAAATCAGAGAGCATGCTAATCATCCAGACAGCTGACAAACTACTTAGACACGATATTAAGTTAATTGATTCATGCACATCATCTGAAAGCTATCCATCAAGGGAGCAAATGAGCGACCCAGTAAAGGCATTGAATTATTTACCAGAGACACTGCGGGAATTATTGCGGATTTTGTTTACTGGAAAAGACACAGAAATGAAACAGGCATCAGTTGGACAGGCTATTATGCAAGGAACTCGTCCTAGAGTTATTTTGGCACCTTTGCAGTTCGGGCTGTCATGTCAGATGCACCATAAATTTGGATCTAGATTTATTGTTGACACCTTGTACAAGCACGGATTTGGATGTTCATACGCGGAGATACAGAGGTTTGAGCGCAGTGCATCACTTCATGGTGGAGATCTACCACAGCCATTAGCAGGCGAGTTCATTCAGTTTGTTGCCGACAATGTGGATCACAATATTTGCACAATAGATGGGCATAATACATTTCATGGAATGGGAATCATTGCATCTGTTACACCAGGAAACCTTTCGTGCAAACTTATTCCAAGGATAAATGTAACATCTGAAGATATCAAGCAAGTTGGCAAGATCTGTATCAGGAACTTTGAGTCTCAGCATACCAGGAACTTCCCATTGACCTTTAAGGAGTTAACTGCGATGGAACAAACAGACCCAACAGCTGACATTGACATCCTCTGGGATTTCTCTTTGTTTCTGCGTTCAAGGAGACAGTCATGGTCTGGCATGATGCAAACTGTTCATCAAGGAGTTTATCCAGGTAAATCGTCTGTTATTTTCCTTCCGATGATAGATCTAGAGCCAAGTAACATGACCTGCATCTTTTCCACTTTGACTTATGTTTCTGAACAGGCAAACCGATACCATGTTGCACCCGTGATTACATTTGATCAGCCCTTATTTTGGAAAGCTATGACTATCATAGAGATTGAGCCGAGCTGGAGTCCATTAAAGAAAATTATTCTAAGACTCGGAGGTCTTCATATGGAGATGAGCTTCCTTGGCTGCATTGGTCACTTAATGGCAGGAAGCGGTCTTGCGCCTATTCTAGAGGTAGTCTACGCTGAGAATGCTGTCAAACACATTCTTAGTGGAAAGGCAATTTCTCGAGCAGTTCGAGGACACCTCATGGTTTTTGCTTCTCTCAGTACAATCTTGATTGCAAATGCATACAACCTACCACTACCTACAATTGCAGATGCTGAAGTTGACACAGTAGAATATTCCGCTGCAATGCATTCAAAAGAATTGTTTGACAATGATGATAATGTTGCAGGACATGAAACGATTGAAAGTTCCCTAAATAAAAGTCTGGTTAAAGTTGGAGAGCTCTATGATGACATTATCAAAAATCCGTATGCAGCTACAAGATTGTCCTCAGAAAATGCATTACATGATGTCAAGGACAAACTAGACTCAGAGAAGGTGGTCATGAAAGATAAGAGGACTGCACGACTCTGGCTTTTGTATATGGATTTGGTTGACATTCTGTGCAAATTCATTAAGGCAGAACGAACTGGTGATTGGAACATGCACCTTCTGACCGTTCGTGAGATGCTTCCATATTTTGCAGCCGCTGGGCATAATCTGTACGCCAAGTCTGCATATGTATATTTACAAAAGATGTTAGAAATACCTGAAAGTCATCCAGATATACACACCAGCTTCCTCAATGGTCATCATGTCATTCATCGAAGTGATAGGTATTGGGCAGGGTTATCTACTGATCTAGTTATTGAGCAGGTCCTTATGAGAAGTGTAAAGTCAAGTGGTGGTCTAACACGAGGTCGTGGAATGACAGAACTTCAGCGTCTTGTTTGGTTGTTGTCTATGCCCGCATGTGCAGATGTGTGTAATGCAATGCAAGAGCACTCTGGGGTAAACTGTGATTCAAGTGAACAACACAAAGATTCCACACAATCTCGAATAAAGCGTGATATGGATGATACTTACAAAATTATCAAAATCCTTAGTGAACTGAATCCATTTGGACCAGACCCTTCTCTTAGAGGACTTGTTAGTGGATTGTCTGCACATGAATCAGTCAATATTGACGATGCTAAAGATATTGGAGAATCAATTATTAATTCGATGTGTGGCCAATGTGTATCAAGCATTTCGTTCCAGAGAAAGAGACAAGCTATTACCTTAGCATCCAAAACATCTCTCAAGATTGATGATGAATGTGTACAAATTGATCCACAACTCCTATTTCAAAGACTCAGTTTAATTGCTACAAATGGATCAAAAGGGAATCCAGCATCTTATTTTGAGTATGAGTTGTGCACTCATCTGCCCGCACTCTTTAATAATTCATCTCTTCCATGGGAAGCAAATAAGACGGCACTTGCTGATGCATTGTGGAAATTAATTCAAAATGAAGATGCAGTCCTTCCAGATTCTGTCCACTATGTGCTTGATGGAGGAGCTCTATTACACCGTGTTCCATGGCAGCGTGGAGAGACATTTGCAAATGTTTGTCAAAGATATGTAAAATATTGCATAAGCAAATATGGAAAGGCTACAGTAGTTTTTGATGGTTATGACCAAGGCCCAGACATAAAAGATGTAACACATAAGAGGCGAACTCGTGGATCAGGCGCAACTGTTGTACTGACTCCGCAAACAGTTGTAACTCTGAGTAAGCCTGATTTTCTTAGTAACAAGCAGAACAAACATCGGTTCATATCAATCTTAAGTTCATCTCTCGAACAGGCTGGATGCTTAACGATAAAGGCAAGCGGTGATGCTGATGTCTTAATTACGCAAACGGCTATCTTGGCTTCAAAGTCAACAAATACTGCTCTTGTTGGAGACGATACCGACCTACTGGTGTTGCTTCTATACCATACTGATATGAATGGCTGTCAGCTATTTTTCAGACCAGAGCCAAAGCAAAATGCAAAGACTGTGGAATATCAAAATGGCAAAGGAAAAACTCGGGTTCTGTTTGTGCTCACAGCTGTTATTTATCCATGCTATCCTTGGCTGTGACTCAACATCTAGGCTTTATGGAATTGGAAAATCTGCATCCCTTAGCAAAATCCAGTGCTGGAAATAACTCTCTCAAATTGCTGAAGTGTTTACAATGAGTAATGCGAATAAAGATGACGTGATAAAAGCAGGTGAGAAGGCAATGCTTATTCTATGCAATGGCACTTCAATGGATAGTCTAGTTGCTTTGCGGTACAAGCGATTCAGGGAGAAGGTTGCAAAAAGTTCCAAGTATGTTGAAGCACGAGATTTACGACCAACACCCGCATCCGCAAAGTTTCACAGTCTTCGCGTGTACTACCAAATTCAAGTTTGGAGAGGAGATGCTGGAGATATGGATCCAACAGAATGGGGCTGGAAAGTTCTCAACCACCAAATGCTGCCTGTTAAGACTGACATGCTGGCAGCACCTGCCGATTTACTGTATTCATTTAGATGCAGCTGCAAAACTAGCTGTGAATCAAAGAGATGCACCTGTAGAAAACATGGGCTCAGCTGCACATCCGCCTGCGAAGACTGTAAGGGTCTCAGTTGCTCGAATTCAATAACGCTCATTGAGGAAGATGACTTGGATAATTGATGCAAGATGAAATTAGTAGAAACCAGGTACCTATGCCATACTATTTCATCTTAGCTTAGCTTAGAAACACACAATACCGTGACATAATAAAATATAATATGTATTGTATCAATATCAATGATGGTATTAGGTAAATTCATGCAAGTGGCATAACACAATACATTTAATTTGCGGAGAATATGTCAATCGTATTCATTTATTACTAAAAAAGTCCAAAAATACCCAGTCACACATATATTACATACCGGTTTTAAAGAAATAAAGAAAAATGGATTTTTCAGGTGAAATGGCCCAAATCTGGTAATAATTATGCAAATTTTACCCTTTTCCCTATTGGAATTTTGGAAGACTTTTGATATGTTGTACATGATGGCCCCCTATACACTGGGCGACGTAAAAAATTCTGTTGCAATTTGTTCCGGGTTAAAATATTTTTGGCCTAGATTGACTGGACTATAATCGGTTCCCGCCAGATTGACATAAACGGTATTTAGCTGCTTTTTTCTAATTCATCTGATGCATTTCTGTTTTTTACTGGGGGCTATAGGTTGATTATTATATAAAGCGATCATTCCGGAGCATATGTTAGTTCCCTGATCATTTCCTTTAAGAATATCTAATGTTATGGCAACGTGAATCAGGCCATTATTCGCACAAAATCTTGGGGGAAATGGATTTAAAAGTTTATAAAGAATTTACTAGCCTGTACATTTATTTAGTAATTTGACAGTAAACTGAATATTTTTAGTAGAAAGGATGGATATTAGTGTTTTATACTTTGAGAGATATAATAGAGTAGTAATGTAAAAACATGAAAGAGTAAAATTTAGCAAAAACTTAGTTTTGCCCTATTTTTGTTATTTTCTCAATGAGTACTCTGGCGACATGCGAAGGGGTTTCTACGCAGCTCCTTAAGGGACATGTGGAAAACTAGATAATAAATCGTGCGCACGTACTTTTCCCAGATTACTACTGCTAATAATGTATGAAATTTGTGTACGCTCGCATGCGTTTGTGCATACAGGGATGCGCGTGTTTGCGTATGCGTGCGTGGGTGCGTGCGTGCGTGCGTGCGTGCGTGCGTGCGTGCGTGCGTGCGTGCGTGTGTACGTGATTGCGTGTGTGTATGCATGAGTGTGCAAAGCAGTGTTCGTAGGCTATATATTCGTAAATATGTTCATTGTAAGGGAAACACGGAAGAACAGCGTTTTGACACTGAATACATTACCATCTGAAAATAAAGTTCATTATTGTTATTCGCATATTATACAACGAAAAGTTCCAGGTAAGGTAAGTAGTGGACTACACACAATCTGATGACGTATGTATGTTTCATGACGTAATCAAAGTTGTGTAACGACTGACGTCATAAACAATATAACATTAATAAGGATAAAGCGGATTTGAGGAATTTGAGCTACCATGAATAATGATGTATAATTAGCAGAAGATCAAGGACAGATTTCTCAAATTCTTTAAGATTAAGTAGTCATATTTTATACATTCTCTATAAGCTAAGAATAAAATATTGAATATTTCAGTATCACTGTCAATGCTCCATTTCCAACATCGCCCATTCGAGTGCGCCACTACGGCTACGTCATAAACGACATAAAGTGTCAGCTATCATTTCACATCTTGTATGTGATTCTTGTGTGCGCTTTGCGATTTTCACTGCGATTTTCGACTTTCAAGTCAGAAAGTGTTTTTTCCTCTGGAAAAAGATTTGTTTTTATAAAAGATCCACCAAGGATAATTCCCAGGGTAAGTACAATTAAAATTAATTATTTTAATAAGAAGACGTCATTAGTGGGATAATTAAGACCGCGCGTGTATGATTTAGGTATGCCTTACTGACTAAAACTCGGAATGAAGTATGATTAACTAATTTTCCGATAATTAAGCGTTTATCTAATAAAGAATTAACTTTTTTTTCAATGTGAAGTGTTTAATTATGAATTGCAGAGAAGTATGCCCTACATGCTGATTGCTCGGACTCTCGTGGAGCATATATCGGGGATGGTTGTTTTGACTACTTTGCTATTGGAATATAACACACGCACGCGCGTACGCACACACGCACGCACGCACGCACGCACGCGCGCACGCGCGTACGCACGCACGCACGCACGCACGCATGCACGCACACACGCAGCTATTGCATTTTAATGTTATGTTAAATAACTTGGGTGTGTGCATAGGCTACATTTGTTGTGACTCGAAAAATCGGGGCAAAATCCCGAAAATCCGAAAAGAAATGTACACTGTGATAAAAACAGGAAATCGAGAGTTTACAATCTTTTATTATTATTATTATTATTATTATTATTATTATTATTATTATTATTATTATTATTATTATTATTATTTTTATATCATTACTATTATTACAGAATTCCTTTATAAATAAACATTTTATGGCAAATTCCTTGTGGCCGTAATATTTTTACAAAATATAACCAAAACTGTGATCAAAATTTTGTTGTTTCAAATTACCAAATTTGATTTTTTTGATACGGATTCAAATGTCAGGTCTGGAAGATGATTTTGTGTCTCTCCATTTCATTCCATGACCTAAGAAAGCATTGTTCAAACTTAAATCTGCCAATGTAAGAAACACTGTCTTAATGACGTTTGAACTTTTCCATTTTATTATTCTAACAATATTGTCATATTGTTCAGAAGTGTGGAGCCCTTTCTATATTAAAAGTATCAATGAACAGAATTTTATGAAGTTAGGGGATAATGTACCTGTTGAGAAAGTCCTTATCAATTTTGTAAATATATACGAGGAGTTAACAGGGACACTACGAATGCCGCTGTGAGGGGTGAACTTGGGCAGTCTGCCGTAATAATACCTCTCTTGCCCCAAGCAGCGAAGTTCTGGATGAGGTTATGTGATATTGAATCTGAGACAATAGTTCATCATGCCTAGATATGCATTGTTGCGCGCGTTAGGTGAAACAAATTGGTCAACACATGTAAAAAATCTATGGACAAATTTTAACCTTCAGGAACTTTGGACCAATCAAACAAACGTAAATAAAAATAAATCTTATAAATTACAAAATATGCCATGGAAATGAGGTACAAATCGAACTGGCGTGTCCAAGATTCAAGATTTAAGATTCAAAATTATTCATTTCATGCTTAATATATAGTATATATCCATCACAGTTGGGCGTCCATCAAAGGCAGAGCCTATGAATCGATGGACCCCCTACACATTAAACAAGACATTACAATATATAGTATATATCCATCACAGTTGGGCGTCCATCAAAGGCAGAGCGTATGAATCGATGGACTCCCTACACATTAAACAAGACATTACAATATATAGTATATATCCATCACAGTTGGGCGTCCATCAAAGGCAGAGCGTATGAATCGATGGACTCCCTACACATTAAACAAGACATAACAATATATAGTATATATCCATCACAGTTGGGCGTCCATCAAAGGCAGAGCGTATGAATCGATGGACCCCCTACACATTAAACAAGACATTACAATATATAGTATATATCCATCACAGTTGGGCGTCCATCAAAGGCAGAGCGTATGAATCGATGGACCCCCTACACATTAAACAAGACATTACAATATATAATGTGACAGCTGATACAGACATCTGTAATATAATAATAACGCCTGTAGGCCTATATATATATGCCCTGATGGCAAATTCCAACAGGGATTTAAGCTTCGAACTTACAGGCCTTTCAAAAATAACTTCAATATTGAAAACTATCTACTAGTTAATGGAAACTATTCTAGGCGTAAGGATTTTGCCAAACTCAGAGTCAGGGCACATAACCAATCAAATCAGAATCAAAATTTCCCCAGATAGAAGCGGCGAGGCATACTATCCCAAAAACTCCAGTAGAGAAAGGAGTCTGCTTACTTTGCTCTGCATTTCATTGCTCATCGCCCATTCTAAGAAATTGAAAAACTGACTATTTGATTCCCTCAACTCATTTGCGGGTATCTCTAATTGTAGCTTAGATGACGAATTTCTATTCTTAATGTCGTATAATACGGGGACACTAATACGGGGGTTTGCATGGCAGTATTGTTTCAAAATGCACCATTAAAAGGCAAAATGTCTAAGCACATATGCTAAGCACCAGTCCACCAGTAACCGATGTCACAGCGTAATATGTCAGCCTGTCCATCAAACCACAGACTACATGTCTATCCTTGACAATCCATGTGACTATATCTTCATGTAAAAGATTGTGTGCCAATAAATAATCTGAATCTGGAAATCATAATCAGTGACGTCATAATAGTTACAAGAGCGCTAATACTAATGACGTCATTGTTATTTGTTGAAATCGATGGATATTTGGAATAAAGGATTGATAATCTGTTATTTCACGAAACACGCATACACGCGGGCACGGTGCGTGATCACACGCTCACACACGCACGCACGCACGCAAGCACTCAAACACGCACGCCACATAAGCATGTTAAACCGTTTACGAATTATCTATTTAATTACTGACATTTGAATCTCAATACTGGACTACCATGTTTGTTTTATACTTTCGTTTGGAACTATCCAGTAGAACCGCATATGAGGAGCTTTGCGTTGGTGTGAGGGTAGGATGGGAAGGGGTTGAGGCCTGGTACTTTCTACAATCACTGTTTTGTTACGAATTTTACTATAAATATTAAGCGACAAATTTGCCATTTTAGCTCATTTTTAAGAAGTAAAACGAGTTTGTTGGCAGCGGCGTTCAATCACGTTTTGCTCTTTGCTCCGCTCCAGGTGAACTAATAGCCCTAGGATCATCAAACTTTATACCTAAGCCTAGCATACACTACATACATATCATTAGCTCACCTGGCCTGAAAGGACACGTACGCTTATGCCATGGTGAGTGTCCATCGTCTGTATGTCTGTCATGCTGTCTGTCATGCTGTCTGTCTGTCTGTCTGTCTGTCTGTCTGTCTGTCTGTCTGTCTGTCTGTCTGTCTGTCTGTCTGTCTGTCTGTCTGTCTGTCTGTCTGTCTGTCTGTCTGTCTGTCTGTCTGTCATGCTGTCATGCTGTCTGTCATGCTGTCATGCTGTCTGTCTGTCTGTCTGTCTGTCTGTCTGTCTGTCTGTCTGTCTGTCTGTCTGTCTGTCTGTCTGTCTGTCTGTCTGTCTGTCTGTCTGTCTGTCTGTCTGTCTGTCTGTCTGTCTGTCTGTCTGTCTGTCTGTCTGTCTGTCTGTCTGTCTGTCTGTCTGTCTGTCTGTCTGTCTGTCTGCCTGGCTGGCTGGCTGTCGCACTGTCTGTCTGTCATGCTGTCTGTCTGTCTGTCTGTCTGTTGTCTGTCCATCAACTTTTTCGGTAAGAGCCTACTCCTTAACCGCTTGGTGGCGTCTAGCTAAATTTGGCAGCGAAATTCAGAATTTTGATTTGCCGATTTTTTTGGGTAAAAATCTGAGATTTTATGAGAAATTTAATGGACATTATCAAAACGCCTCTCCTCGTTAGCTGCTTAACAGATTTTAACCAGATGTGGATCGCAGTAGCCTATAGTATTAGCCTCCAGAATGTCGATTCACAATTTTGCTTTGTCAATTTTTGGGCCAAAATCGTGTTTTATGAAGAAAATTACCGAACATTTTCAAAACGCATCACCTCGTTAATTGCTTGGTGGATTTTAACCACATTTGCCTGGAAGGATCCTACGGTAGTAGGCTCTAGAATTTATATTCTGAATTATGATTGGCCGATTTTATTGCCGATCATCTTGGAATTTTTGAAATTTTTTTAGCACCTTCTAAGTGGCTCAACTTCAACGAAACTTGGGTAGATAAACCCTATCGCAGTAGGCTTCAAAATATCAAACGAGAATTCTGATTGGGCTTTTTTAGCAGTCATAATGTATTTTCCGAAAATTATCCAGAAATCGTTTAAAACGCATCTCCTCACTAAACCGTTTGGCGGATTTTAAACAGATTTGCCTGGAAGGATCTTATGGTAGTAAGCTTTAGAACTTCTACACATAATTTTGATTGATTGATTTTTTGGCGGGTATCTTGGATTGTCTTAAAACTTCTTGAACCATTTAAAACGCTACTCCTTAATTGATGGCCCCATTTCACCGAGACTTGGACTGGAACGATGCTATGGCGTTAGGCAGCAACATATCAAAGAATTTTGATTGGTCAATCGTTTGTGATCATCTTGGATTTTCCGAAAATCATCCGCCATGTCTAGTTAAGTGCAAATGCTTCAAATACTAATGATATAGGTGAGCGTTTCAGGCACAAGGGCCTCTTGTTCTGACATATATTCGCTTAGCTGGACATAGTGTGGGCGTAAATGGGTAAGTTTTGCGCGTACCTGGACATAGTGTGGGCCTATATGGGTTAGCTTTTGTACTATCGTGACGTCAGCCATCAAGACACGTACTTGATTATATAACGTCAGACACTCGAGTGACAGATTGGATCCATCAATTATCTAAGATCTATGAGCACCTGTCTTAAAGACCCCACACCCCACCCACCCCATCCCGTCATCTCATTTTAGTAGACATTTAATTTAACATTTTTCTCATTAAACTATTACTTCATTGTTTAATTGCCATGTAGACATAGTGCGATCTATTTATTTCTATGCCCCGCCCCATTTCTGGCTAAGCTCCGCCCACTCTTTACGCGCATTTGAATCAAGCTCTTTGAACCATGGACACTCAGAATCCAAATTTCCAGATAATTATAGGCCTACAGGTAGGACCTATGTTGTTTAATATTTTGAAACCAATTTGACGGAGATTATGGTATTGGTGCCTATTGCAGCAACAGCTCCCAGTCAAATTAGTTTCAAAATATTGAACATGATGTATAGTTAAATTGTGAATCAATCAAATACATACAATTCAGACACCTTGACGGAGCTTTGCCACTCCCTAACTGACCAATGCCATTTTGATCGTGATGTCAGCCAACAAGACACGTGCTTGATTATATAACGTCAGATACTCGAGTGATAGATTGGATCCCCCAATTCTCTAAGATCTATGAGCACCTGTCTTAAAGAACACCCCACCCCCTCGTACCCCCACCCCGCCCCCCACCCCTCCCTCGTCCCCCACACCGCCCCACGCCAATACCACCCCGACACCAAAGCCTGGAGTGAATTTATGCACATTTCTTTTACAGATGTTTGCTCGAGTATCAAATATGTCTTTGAATGGATCACTCTATAGAACCATGCCAATGGCGAATACAGGACTGCTGAATAATGCCTGGAAGTCACGTGGGTTCATTAATAATGGAGTTACTGGTCTAGAAATGGCACGGAGGAGTGAGTTAGGCCTACCACACAGTGCAACCGACGCTGTACAATCAACAGGCTCCGGCATAACTCAATTCATACCATCGCCAATCTGTGGCAAGAATGGCAGTCGCGTATACTCTCTTCCAACTAGTACCTACATGCGAAACGAAAGTGGGTCAATCTATCGATTTAGCAAGGCGATTCAATCTCAGAATAGTACAGCCCAAAGCAAGGAGAGGCAGCTTACAGCAATGCAACGGCCTGCATTTCCCGTGCACTGCCTCCGTGGCGGGTCCGATGAGCATCGAGATGACGCAACATCTGCCAGTAATATACAAGAAGCGATTCCTCCTCAGAACCGTATGCACCCTGATCGACAACCATTCAGCCGTTTCTTGTCCGGCGCCAAGTATATCGGTGGTGTACTGATGAACGGTATGCGCAAGATTGCCTCATCTGGAAGAAATTACATGAGTAATTCTATCACTGATTACATGCTACCTTCAATGACCGTAAAAATATTAGATGATCTTTGCAGAAAAGGTAAAAGCGTATCTGAGGTAATGGATACGAGAAAGATATTGCAACAGCGAGGCGGTAAATACCTGTTGGATGAGTTGAAGAAATGTGTAAACGAAGGATCAAGTGTAGACCCATTTGACATGGCTTTGGAGCTCGATCCAGTTAATAATATCATTGTTGATGATGTATCAAAGCAGAGTATTATCAGGGACTTTAATGAGGATGGGTCAGAATATATTATCGGCGAAGGGACGTTCAGCACCGTTACATCGGCCAATCTTATTATCGCACCGCATGCGCCTGTTAAAAAAGTTGCATTGAAGATCTTTGAAGGTGTTGGCATCAACTATGAGTTAATCATCCTAGAGTCGCAGATATTGTCATATCTTAGCCCGACTGGATTTGTCCCTGAAACATACGGACTTGTGAATTTGGGAACCGATGATGATCCCCAGTTAGCTCTCGTTGAGGAGCTTATTGGAAGTGGTGATACACTTTATCGCTACTGTAAACCATGCGGATCTAATCTACATCTTGTCACCTGGCTAAGAATTTGTCAGAGCCTGTGCGTTGGTCTACACAAAATGCACACCATGCATATTCTAAATAATGATGTTAAAGAGGACAATATTTTGATAGATTTTCACGCAAACCGAGACTGCCCAATTGTGAAATTCATCGATATGGGAAATTGTACTGTCGCAGAAGGCCTCATGTACCAGGTTGGTGAACTGTTGCAAAATTGTCAACATCTCCCACCAGAGACGAAAGCAGGATATGCGACCACAGAAAAAGCAGATATTTTCGGGCTAGGTCACCTCTTTGAAGTTATTGGTGAACGAGCCAAACTGAAAGAAATATCCGATCTTGGTCATGATTGTAAGGCAACTAACCCATATCACCGCCCTGTTATGAGTGTGATTGCTCACCGCCTCCTGCAAATGGAGAGCTTGGTCTAATTCGCGCGCCGTGTGGTGGAACCATGTAGACTCTACGTAGCTGTCGCACTTTCAGTTGATGAGTTTGGTATGGACATAAAGGTAAACGTAGGGCCTATGGCTCTGAATTCTGTGTCATAGAACAGAGAAACTATGTTAGGAACAATGCGACAGTATTACGGTTGGATTCTACTGACGGCATCATGAAGACAAAAGAATTGGTTTGATCCACTTATGGTGAAGTTTTCTAGTGAGTTGATGTGGTCTATGTGTTGCTTCTCAAGCTGCGGAACTTGCGTGATATGTTGCTCTTTATGACAGAGGGGCTTGCAAATAATGAATCTTGTTTAAATGCTTCCCCATGTGGCAAAGGAATGTAGATGAGTTAGGGTCATTATATTTCATTGTTTCTCCGTCTGGGAGCAGTCATGGAGATGTTAAATTCAGTTTATGTGTTGATTTTTGTATCTGCGGCAGCTGGTGAGATTTCTATATTTATTGCCCATTGTGATGGATATGTGTGTCAAGTAGAGGCAGAACATGTTCTAAGTGATGTTTCTTCTGGCCATGTACAAATGGTGTGATTAGTCGAAGATTTATTTCATTTGCATGCAGATCGCATGGCTTTTAAGTGTTACTCGTTGTAGAGGACGTAGATTGCGTCTCTGGTCTAAGTGTCGCTCGTTGTGGAGGACGTAGACCGCATCTCTGATCTAAGTATTGCTTCTTCTGTAACGTGTAGCTAACGTGTCTGGCTTAAGTGTTGCCCCTTGTGGATGGGTGCGGTACAAGTGTTGCTCATTATGACGGAGTCAAGTAGTTGAGGAATAAGTCTTAGTCTCGCTAAGATGACTATGTCTATTCTCGATGAATAAGTCTAAGTCTGGTATAAGTTTCGCTTCTGGCATAGGGAGGTAGTTGGCGAGTTTGGTCCAAGTTTTGCTTCTAGTAGTGGGGCGATGTTGCTCCTTGTGGTTGGGCAACTTAGTTGCCGAGTTTTGTCTAAGTGTTAGTTCTTGGGGCGGAGCAATGTACTTGATGAATTTGATCAAAGTGTTGCTCCTTGTGGCTGAGCCATGTAGGTGGTGAGTTTGCTCTAGGCTTTGTTCCTTGTGGCTGAGCGATGTAGTTGGTGAATTTGCTCTAGGATTTGTTCCTTGTGGCTGGGCGATGTAGTTGGTGAGTTTGCTCTAGGCTTTGTTCCTTGTGGCTGAGCGATGTAGTTGGTGAGTTTGCTCTAGGCTTTGTTCCTTATGGCTGAGCGATGTAGTTGGTGAGTTTGCTCCGGTATTGTTCCGTGTGGCTGAGCGATGTAGTTGGTGAGTTTGCTCTAGGCTTTGTTCCTTGTGGCTGAGCGATGTAGTTGGTGAGTTTGCTCTAGGCTTTGTTCCTTGTGGCTGAGCGATGTAGTTGGTGAGTTTGCTATAGGCGTTGTTCCATGTGGCTGAGGGATGTAGTTGGTGAGTTTGCTCTAGTCTTTGTTCCTTGTGGCTGAGCGATGTAGTTTGTGAGTTTGCTCTAGTCTTTGTTCCTCGTGGCTAAGCGATGTAGTTGGTGAGTTTGCTCTTGGCTTTGCTCCTTGGGGCTGAGCGATGTAGTTGGTGAGTTTGCTCTAGGCTTTGTTCCTTGTGGCTGAGCGAGGTAGTTGGTGAGTTTGTTCTAGGCTTTGTTCCTTGTGGCTGAGCGATGTAGTTGGTGAGTGTGCTCTAGGCTTTGTTCCTTGTGGCTGAGTGATGTAGTTGGTGAGTTTGCTCTAGGCTTTGTTCCTTGTGGCTGAGCGATGTAGTTGGTGAGTTTGTTCTCGGGTGTGTTCCTTGTAGCCTAGCGACGTAGTTGGTGAGTTTGCTCTAGGTTTGTTCATTGTGGCTGAGCGATGTAGTTGGGGAGTTTGCTCTAGGCTTTGTTCCTCGTGGCTGAGCGATGTAGTTGGTGAGTTTGCTCTAGGCTTTGTTCCTTGTGGCTGAGCGATGTAGTTGGTGAGTTTGGTCTATGCTTTGTTCCTTGTGGCTGAGCGGTGTAGTTGGTGAATTTGCTCTAGGCTTTGTTCCTTGTGGCTGAGCGATGTAATTGGTGAGTTTGCTATAGGCTTTGTTCCTTGTGGCTGAGCGATGTAGTTGGTGAGTTTGCTCTAGGCTTTGTTCCTTGTGGCTGAGCGATGTAATTGGTGAGTTTGCTCTAGGCTTTGTTCCTTGTGGCTGAGCGTTGTGGTTGGTGAGTTTGCTCTGGCTTTGTTCCATTTGCCTGAGCGATGTAGTTGGTGAGTTTGCTCTAGGCTTTGTTCCTTGTGGTGGAGCGATGTAGTTGGTGGGTTTGCTCTAGGCATTGCTCCTTGTAGCTGAGCGATCTAGTTGGTGAGTTTGCTCCAAGCTTTGTTCCTCGTGGCTGGGCGATGTAGTTCGTGAGTTTGTTCTAGGCTTTGTTCCTTGTGGCTTAGCGGTGTAGTTGGTGAGTTTGCTCTAGGCTTTATTCCTTGTGGCTGAGCGATGTAGTTGGTGAGTTTGCACTAGACTTTGTTCCTTGTGGCTGAGCGATGTGGTTGGTGAGTTTGCTCCGGTATTGTTCCTTGTGGCTGAGCGATGTAGTTGGTGAGTTTGCTCTAGGCTTTGTTCCTCGTGGCTGAGCGAGGTAGTTGGTGAGTTTGTTCTAGGCTTTGTTCCTTGTGGCTGAGCGATGTAGTTGGTGAGTTTGCTCTAGGCGTTGTTCCTTGTGGCTGAGCGATGTAGTTGGTGAGTTTGCTCTAGGCTTTGTTCCTTGTGGCTGAGCGATGTGGTTGGTGAGTTTTCTCTAGGCGTTGTTCCTTGGGGCTGAGCGATGCAGTTGGTGAGTTTGCTCTAGGCGTTGTTCCTTGTGGCTGAGCGATGTAGTTGGTGAGTTTGTTCTAGGCTTTGTTCGTTGTGGCTGAGCGATGTAGTTGGTGAGTGTGCTCTAGGCTTTGTTCCTTGTGGCTGAGTGATGTAGTTGGTGAGTTTGCTCTAGGCTTTGTTCCTTGTGGCTGAGCGGTGTAGTTGGTGAGTTTGTTCTAGGGTGTGTTCCTTGTGGCTTAGCGACGTAGTTGGTGAGTTTGCTCTAGGCTTTGTTCATTGTGGCTGAGCGATGTAGTTGGTGAGTTTGCTCTAGGCTTTGTTCCTTGTGGCTG
The DNA here is from genome assembly GCA_034401795.1 of Chaetoderma sp. LZ-2023a. Classification (NCBI taxonomy): domain Eukaryota; kingdom Metazoa; phylum Mollusca; class Caudofoveata; order Chaetodermatida; family Chaetodermatidae; genus Chaetoderma; species Chaetoderma sp. LZ-2023a. The sequence goes on from CM067360.1 coordinate 4,655,289, forward strand.
AGCGATGTAGTTTGTGAGTTTGCTCTAGGCTTTGTTCCTTGTGGCTGAGCGATGTAGTTGGTGAGTTTGGTCTATGCTTTGTTCCTTGTGGCTGAGCGTGTAATTGGTGAGTTTGCTCTAGGCTTTGTTCCTTGTGGCTGAGCCATGTAGTTGGTGAGTTTGCGCTAGGCTTTGTTCCTTGTGGCGGAGCGATGTAGTTGGTGAGTTTGTTCTAGGCTTTGTTCCTTGTGGCTTAGCGGTGTAGTTGGCGAGTTTGCTCTAGGCTTTGTTCCTTGTGGCTGAACGATGTAGTTGGTCAGTTTGCTCTAGGCTTTGTTCCTTGTGGCTGAGCGATGTAAATGGTGAGTTTGCTCTAGGCTTTGTTCCTGGTGGCTGAGCGTTGTGGTGAGTGAGTTTGCTCTAGACTTTGTTCCATTTGCCTGAGCGATGTAGTGGTGAGTTCGCTCTAGACTTTGTTCCTTGTGGCTGAGCGATGTAGGGGTGAGTTTGCTCTAGGCTTTGTTCCTTGTGGCTGAGCGATGTAGTTGGTGAGTTTGCACTAGACTTTGTTCCTTGTGGCTGAGCGATGTAGTTGGTGAGTTTGCACTAGGATTTGTTCCTTGTGGCTGAGCGATGTAGTTGGCGAGTTTGCTCTATGCTTTGTTCCTTGTGGCTGAGCGATTTAGTTGGTGAGTTTGCTCTAGACTTTGTTCCTTGTGGCTGAGGGATGTAGTGGTGAGTTTGCTCTAGGCTTTGCTCCTTGTGGCTTAGCGATGTAGTTGGTGAATTTGCTCTAGGCTTTGTTCCTTGTGGCTGAGCGATGTAGTTGGCGAGTTTGCTCTATGTTTTGTTCCTTGTGGCTGAGCGATATAGTTGGTGGGTTTGCTCTAGGCTTTGTTCCTTGGGGCTTAACGATGTAGTTGGTGAGTTTGCTCTAGGCTTTGATCCTTGTGGCTGAGCGGTGTAGTTGATGAGTTTGCTCTAGGATTTGTTCCTTGTGGTTGAGCGATGTAGATGGTGAGCTAGCCCTAGGCTTTGTTCTTTGTGGCTGAGCGATGTGATTGGTGAGCCTGCTCTGGGCTTTGTTCCTTGGGGCTGAGCGATGTAGTTGGTGAGTTTGTATTAGGCTTTGTTTCTTGTGGCTGAGCGATGTAGTTGGTGAGGTTGCTCTAGGCGTTGTTCTTTGTGGCTGAGCGATGTAGTTGGTGAGTTTGTATTAGGCTTTGTTTCTTGTGGCTGAGCGATGTAGTTGGTGAGGTTGCTCTAGGCGTTGTTCTTTGTGGCTGAGCGATGTAGTTGGTGAGTTTGCTCTAGGCTTTGTTCCTTGTGACTGAGCGATGTGGTTGGTGAGTTTGCTCTAGGCTTTGGTCATTGGGGCTGAGCGATGTAGTTGGTGAGTTTGTTCTAGGCTTTGTTCCTTGTGGCTGAGCGATGTAGTTGGTGAGTTTGCTCTAGGCTTTGTTCCTTGTGGCTGAGTGATGTAGTTGGTGAGTTTGCTCTAGCTTTCTTCCTTGTGGCTGAGCGATGTAGTTGGTGAGTTTGCTCTATGCTTTGTTCCTTGTGGCTGAGCGATGTAGTTGGTGAGTTTGCTCTAGGCTTTGTTCCTTGTGGCTGAGCGGTGTAGTTGGTGAGTTTGCACTAGGCTTTGTTACATTTGGCTGAGCGATGTAGATGGTGAGCTTGCACTAGGCTTTGTTCTTTTTGGCTGAGCGATGTGGTTGGTGAGCCTGCTCTGGGCTTTGTTCCTTGGGGCTGAGCGATGTAGTTGGTGAGTTTGCTCTAGGCGTTGTTCCTTGTGGCTGAGCGATGTAGTTGGTGAGTTTGCTCTATGCTTTGGTCCTTGGGGCTGAGCGATGTAGTTGGTGAGTTTGCTCTAGGCTTTGTTCCTTGTAGCTGAGTGATGTAGTTGGTGAGTTTGCTCTAGGCTTTGTTCCTTGTGGCTGAGCGATGTAATTGGTGAGTTTGTTCTAGGGTGTATTCCTTGTGGCTTAGCGACGTAGTTGGTGAGTTTGCTCTAGGATTGTTCATTGTGGCTGAGCGATGTTGTTGCTGAGTTTGCTCTAGGCTTTGTTTCTTGTGGCTGAGCGCTGTAGTTTGTGAGTTTGCTCTAGGCTTTGTTCCTCGTGGCTGAGCGATGTAGTTGGTGAGTTTGCTCTAGGATTTGTTCCTTGTGGCGGAGCGATGTGGTTGGTGAGTTTGCTCTAGGCGTTGTTCCTTGGGGCTGAGCGATGCGGTTGGTGAGTTTGCTCTAGGCTTTGTTCCTTGTGGCTGAGCGATGTAGTTGGTGAGTTTGTTCTAGGATTTGTTCGTTGTGGCTGAGCGATGTAGTTGGTGAGTGTGCTCTAGACTTTGTGCCTTGTGGCTGAGTGATGTAGTTGGTGAGTTTGCACTAGGCTTTGTTCCTTGTGGCTGAGCGATGTAGTTGGTGAGTTTGTTCTAGGGTGTGTTCCTTGTGGCTTAGCGACGTACTTGGTGAGTTTGCTCTAGGCTTTGTTCATTGTGGCTGAGCGATGTAGTTGGTGAGTTTGCTCTAGGCTTTGTTCCTTGTGGCTGAGCGATGTAGTTTGTGAGTTTGCTCTAGGCTTTGTTCCTCGTGGCTGAGCGATGTAGTTCGTGAGTTTGCTCTAGGCTTTGTTCCTTTTCGCTGAGCGATGTAGTTGGTGAGTTTGGTCTATCCTTTGTTCCTTGTGGCTGAGAGGTGTAGTTGGTGAATTTGCTCTAGGCTTTGTTCCTTGTGGCTGAGCGATGTAATTGGTGAGTTTGCTCTAGTCTTTGTTCCTTGTGGCTGAGCGATGTAGTTGGTGAGTTTGCTCTAGGCTTTGTTCCTTGTGGCTGAGCGATTTAGTTGGTGAGTTTGCTCAGGCTTTGTTCCTTTTGCCTGAGCGATGTAGTTGGTGAGTTTGCTCTAGGCTTTGTTCCTTGTGGTGGAGCGATGTAGTTGGTGGGCTTGCTCTAGGCATTGCTCCTTGTAGCTGAGCGATCTAGTTGGTGAGTTTGCTCCAAGCTTTGTTCCTCGTGGCTGGGCGATGTAGTTCGTGAGTTTGTTCTAGGCTTTGTTCCTTGTGGCTTAGCGGTGTAGTTGGTGAGTTTGCTCTAGGCTTTGTTCCTTGTGGCTGAGCGATGTAGTTGGTGAGTTTGCACTAGACTTTGTTCCTTGTGGCTGAGCGATGTAGTGGTGAGGTTGCTCTAGACTTTGTTCCTTGTGGCTGAGCGATGTAGTGGTGGTGAGTTTGCTCTAGGCTTTGCTCCTTGTGGCTTAGCGATGTGGTTGGTGAGTTTGCTCTAGGCTTTGTTCCTTGTGGCTGAGCGATGTAGTTGGCGAGTTTGCTCTATGCTTTGTTCCTTGTGGCTGAGTGATATAGTTGGTGGGTTTGCTCTAGGATTTGTTTCTTGGGGCTTAACGATGTAGTTGGTGAGTTTGCTCTGGGCTTTGTTCCTTGTGGCTGAGCGGTGTAGTTGATGAGTTTGCTCTAGGATTTGTTCCTTGTGGTTGAGCGATGTAGATGGTGAGCTAGCCCTAGGCTTTGTTCTTTGTGGCTGAGCGATGTGATTGGTGAGCCTGCTCTGGGCTTTGTTTCTTGTGGCTGAGCGATGTAGTTGGTGAGGTTGCTCTAGGCGTTGTTCTTTGTGGCTGAGCGATGTAGTTGGTGAGTTTGTATTAGGCTTTGTTTCTTGTGGCTGAGCGATGTAGTTGGTGAGGTTGCTCTAGGCGTTGTTCTTTGTGGCTGAGCGATGTAGTTGGTGAGTTTGCTCTAGGCTTTGTTCCTTGTGACTGAGCGATGTGGTTGGTGAGTTTGCTCTAGGCTTTGGTCATTGGGGCTGAGCGATGTAGTTGGTGAGTTTGTTCTAGGCTTTGTTCCTTGTGGCTGAGCGATGTAGTTGGTGAGTTTGCTCTAGGCTTTGTTCCTTGTGGCTGAGTGATGTAGTTGGTGAGTTTGCTCTAGCTTTCTTCCTTGTGGCTGAGCGATGTAGTTGGTGAGTTTGCTCTATGCTTTGTTCCTTGTGGCTGAGCGATGTAGTTGGTGAGTTTGCTCTAGGCTTTGTTCCTTGTGGCTGAGCGGTGTAGTTGGTGAGTTTGCACTAGGCTTTGTTACATTTGGCTGAGCGATGTAGATGGTGAGCTTGCACTAGGCTTTGTTCTTTTTGGCTGAGCGATGTGGTTGGTGAGCCTGCTCTGGGCTTTGTTCCTTGGGGCTGAGCGATGTAGTTGGTGAGTTTGCTCTAGGCGTTGTTCCTTGTGGCTGAGCGATGTAGTTGGTGAGTTTGCTCTATGCTTTGGTCCTTGGGGCTGAGCGATGTAGTTGGTGAGTTTGCTCTAGGCTTTGTTCCTTGTAGCTGAGTGATGTAGTTGGTGAGTTTGCTCTAGGCTTTGTTCCTTGTGGCTGAGCGATGTAATTGGTGAGTTTGTTCTAGGGTGTATTCCTTGTGGCTTAGCGACGTAGTTGGTGAGTTTGCTCTAGGATTGTTCATTGTGGCTGAGCGATGTTGTTGCTGAGTTTGCTCTAGGCTTTGTTTCTTGTGGCTGAGCGCTGTAGTTTGTGAGTTTGCTCTAGGCTTTGTTCCTCGTGGCTGAGCGATGTAGTTGGTGAGTTTTCTCTAGGATTTGTTCCTTGTGGCGGAGCGATGTGGTTGGTGAGTTTGCTCTAGGCGTTGTTCCTTGGGGCTGAGCGATGCGGTTGGTGAGTTTGCTCTAGGCTTTGTTCCTTGTGGCTGAGCGATGTAGTTGGTGAGTTTGTTCTAGGATTTGTTCGTTGTGGCTGAGCGATGTAGTTGGTGAGTGTGCTCTAGACTTTGTGCCTTGTGGCTGAGTGATGTAGTTGGTGAGTTTGCACTAGGCTTTGTTCCTTGTGGCTGAGCGATGTAGTTGGTGAGTTTGTTCTAGGGTGTGTTCCTTGTGGCTTAGCGACGTACTTGGTGAGTTTGCTCTAGGCTTTGTTCATTGTGGCTGAGCGATGTAGTTGGTGAGTTTGCTCTAGGCTTTGTTCCTTGTGGCTGAGCGATGTAGTTTGTGAGTTTGCTCTAGGCTTTGTTCCTCGTGGCTGAGCGATGTAGTTCGTGAGTTTGCTCTAGGCTTTGTTCCTTTTCGCTGAGCGATGTAGTTGGTGAGTTTGGTCTATCCTTTGTTCCTTGTGGCTGAGAGGTGTAGTTGGTGAATTTGCTCTAGGCTTTGTTCCTTGTGGCTGAGCGATGTAATTGGTGAGTTTGCTCTAGTCTTTGTTCCTTGTGGCTGAGCGATGTAGTTGGTGAGTTTGCTCTAGGCTTTGTTCCTTGTGGCTGAGCGATTTAGTTGGTGAGTTTGCTCAGGCTTTGTTCCTTTTGCCTGAGCGATGTAGTTGGTGAGTTTGCTCTAGGCTTTGTTCCTTGTGGTGGAGCGATGTAGTTGGTGGGCTTGCTCTAGGCATTGCTCCTTGTAGCTGAGCGATCTAGTTGGTGAGTTTGCTCCAAGCTTTGTTCCTCGTGGCTGGGCGATGTAGTTCGTGAGTTTGTTCTAGGCTTTGTTCCTTGTGGCTTAGCGGTGTAGTTGGTGAGTTTGCTCTAGGCTTTGTTCCTTGTGGCTGAGCGATGTAGTTGGTGAGTTTGCACTAGACTTTGTTCCTTGTGGCTGAGCGATGTAGTGGTGAGGTTGCTCTAGACTTTGTTCCTTGTGGCTGAGCGATCTAGTGGTGGTGAGTTTGCTCTAGGCTTTGCTCCTTGTGGCTTAGCGATGTGGTTGGTGAGTTTGCTCTAGGCTTTGTTCCTTGTGGCTGAGCGATGTAGTTGGCGAGTTTGCTCTATGCTTTGTTCCTTGTGGCTGAGTGATATAGTTGGTGGGTTTGCTCTAGGATTTGTTTCTTGGGGCTTAACGATGTAGTTGGTGAGTTTGCTCTGGGCTTTGTTCCTTGTGGCTGAGCGATGTAGTGATGAGTTCGCTCTAGAGTTTGTTCCTTGTGGCTGAGCGATGTAGTTGGCGAGTTTGCTCTAGGATTTGTTCCTTGTGGCTGAGCGATGTAGATGGTGAGCTTGCCCTAGGCTTTGTTCTTTGTGGCTGAGCGATGTGGTTGGTGAGCTTGCTCTGGGCTTTGTTCCTTGTGGCTGAGCGATGTAGTGGTGAGTTCGCTCTAGACTTTGTTCCTTGTGGCTGAGCGATGTATTGGTGAGTTTTCTCTAGGCTTTGCACCTTGTGGCTTAGCGATGTAGTTGGTGAGTTTGCTCCAGGCTTTGTTCCTTGTGGCTGAGCGTTGTGGTTGGTGAGTTTGCTCTAGACTTTGTTCCTTTTGCCCGAGCGATGTAGTTGGTGAGTTTGCTCTAGCCTTTGTTCCTTGTGGTGGAGCGATGTAGTTGGTGGGTTTGCTCTAGGCATTGCTCCTTGTAGCTGAGCGATCTAGATGGTGAGTTTGCTCCAAGCTTTGTTCCTCGTGGCTGGGCGATGTAGTTCGTGAGTTTGTTCTAGGCTTTGTTCCTTGTGGCTTAGCGGTGTAGTTGGTGAGTTTGCACTAGACTTTGTTCCTTGTGGCTGAGCGATGTAGTGGTGAGTTTGCTCTAGACTTTGTTCCTTGTGGCTAAGCGATGTAGTGGTGAGTTTGCTCTAGGCTTTGCTCCTTGTGGCTTAGCGATGTAGTTGGTGAGTTTGCTCTAGGCTTTGTTCCTTGTGGCTGAGCGATGTAGTTGGCGAGTTTGCTCTATGCTTTGTTCCTTGTGGCTGAGCGATATAGTTGGTGGGTTTGCTCTAGGCTTTGTTCCTTGGGGCTTAACGATGTAGTTGGTGAGTTTGCTCTAGACTTTGATCCTTGTGGCTGAGCGGTGTGGTTGGTGAGTTTGCTCTAGGATTTGTTCCTTGTGGCTGAGCGATGTAGATGGTGAGCTTGCCCTAGGCTTTGTTCTTTGTGGCTGAGCGATGTGGTTGGTGAGCTTGCTCTGGGCTTTGTTCCTTGGGGCTGAGCGATGTAGTTGGTGAGTTTGCTCTAGGCTTTGTTCCTTGTGGCTGAGCGATGTAGTTGGTGAGTTTGCTCTAGGCTTTGTTCCTTGTGGCTGAGCGATGTAGTTGGTGTGTTTGTATTAGGCTTTGTTTCTTGTGGCTGAGCGATGTAGTTGGTGAGGTTGCTCTAGGCGTTGTTCTTTGTGGCTGAGCGATGTAGTTGGTGAGTTTGCTCTAGGCTTTGTTCCTTGTGGCTGAGCGATGTGGTTGGTGAGTTTGCTCTAGGCGTTGGTCCTTGGGGCTGAGCGATGTAGTTGGTGAGTTTGTTCTAGGCTTTGTTCCTTGTGGCTGAGTGATGTAGTTGGTGAGTTTGCTCTAGGCTTTCTTCCTTGTGGCTGAGCGGTGTAGTTGGTGAGTTTGCTCTAGGCTTTGTTACTTTTGGCTGAGCGATGTAGATGGTGAGCTTGTCCTAGGCTTTGTTCTTTGTGGCTGAGCGATGTGGTTGGTGAGTTTGCTCTGGGCTTTGTTCCTTGGGGCTGAGCGATGTAGTTGGTGAGTTTGCTCTAGGCGTTGTTCCTTGTGGCTGAGCGATGTAGTTGGTGAGTTTGCTCTAGGATTTGTTCCTTGTGGCTGAGCGATGTGGTTGGTGAGTTTGCTCTAGGATTTGGTCCTTGGGGCTGAGCGATGTAGTTGGTGAGTTTGTTCTAGGCTTTGTTCCTTGTGGCTGAGCGATGTAATTGGTGAGTTTGTTCTAGGCGTTGTTCCTTGTGGCTGAGCGATGTAGTTGGTGAGTTTGCTCTAGGCTTTGCTCCTTGTGGCTGAGCGATGTAGTTGCTGAGTTTGCTCTAGGCTTTGTTCCTTGTGGCTGAGTGATGTAGTTGGTGAGTTTGCTCTAGGCTTTGTTCCTTGTGGCTGAGCGATGTAATTGGTGAGTTTGTTCTAGGGTGTATTCCTTGTGGCTTAGCGACGTAGTTGGTGAGTTTGCTCTAGGATTGTTCATTGTGGCTGAGCGATGTATTTGGTGAGTTTGCTCTAGGCTTTGTTCCTTGTGGCTGAGCGCTGTAGTTTGTGAGTTTGCTCTAGGCTTTGTTCCTCGTGGCTGAGCGATGTAGTTGGTGAGTTTGCTCTAGGATTTATTCCTTGTGGCTGAGCGATGTAGTTGGTGAATTTGCTCTAGGCTTTGTTCCTTGTGGCTGAGCGATGTAATTGGTGAGTTTGCTCTAGGCTTTGTTCCTTGTGGCTGAGCATTGTGGTTGGTGAGTTTGCTCTAGCTCTAGACTTTGTTCCTTTTGGCTGAGCGATGTAGTTGGTGAGTTTGTTCTAGACTTTGATCCTTGTGGCTTAGCGGTGTAGTTGGTGAGTTTGCTCTAGACTTTGTTCCTTTTGGCTGAGCGGTGTAGTTGGTGAGTTTGCTCTAGCTTTTATTTATCTGTCACTCCATCTGTTGGAGCGATGTATAGTTGATGCGTTTGGTCTCAGCGTTCTTCCTTGTGGCTGAAGCATGAAGAAAATTTAGTCTATAGGTTTCTTCCTGTGAGTGTCATATATGTTTGGTGAGTGTGACCTAAGTGTTTCTTCTTGTGGCTAAGCGATGTACATTGTGAGTTCTTTCTATCATTATGGTGTAATGATGTAGTTGATTAATTGTGAACGAGCGATGTAGTTTTATCTATTTGTCACGGAGGAAATTAATTGGTTGCATCATGTGGCAGGGTGATTTAAATTTAGTTGATGGGCATAGTGTAAGCGTAGTAATGCTTGAGTGATGCAGTTGAGGAGTCTCGCGTAATTGTTGCTACCTGTTGCAATGGAGATGTAGCTAATACATTTGCTCCCTGTGTTTCCTTGTTAGAGAGGAGGTTTGGTCAGAGTATTGCTTTCTGTAGCGAAGCTACGCAGTCGGTGAGTTCAAAGTGTTGCTCTCTATGGCAGAGGGATACATTTGATGAGTTTGGTCTTGTGTTGCTCCTTGCTAGGGATTGATGTAGTTGCTGAGTTCGTTCTGAGAGTTGCTACATGTGGTGGAGCGATGTAGATGGTGAGTGTTTTCTAAAGGCGTTTTTTGTGTCGGAACGAAATTGTTGGTGAATTTGGTCTATGTATTGCTTCTACTGGCGTAGGGAGGCCATTGATGAGTTTGGTCTTGTACAGTTTCTCCTTGTCGCAGACCGATGTAGTTAGTGTTCCTTCGTTTTGTGCAGAGATGTTATTGATGCGTTTGGTCTGTGTTACTCCTTATGGTCGAGTGATACAGTTAATGAGATTGTTCTGATACTAGCCTCTTGCTGTGGAGAGATTAGGTGATCAGGTTGGTCTTGTGTTGCTCCTGGTTGTGAAGCGATGTAGTTGGCGAATTTGTTCTAAGAGTTGCTCCATGTGGCGCAGGGGTGTAGTTTGTGAGTTTATTCTAAGCGATACCTCTTGTCTGTCTTGTATTTTGTGCGTTTGGGCTAAGTGTTGCTTCCAGTGCTGAGGTGATGTCGTTGATGAGTTTGGTTTAAGGGTTGCTTTTGGCCGAGGAGAGATATTGTTGGTGAATTTAGTCTGAGTGTTACCCATTGTGGTGGAGCAATGATGGACTCGTTTAAATGTTGGTTCCAGTTGGTGAAGGAATATAGTTGGTGAGTTTGGTCTAAGTGTTGTTTCTTGTGTCGGGGAGATGCCATTGATTAGTTTGTTCTAAATTTTGCTTATTCTGGCAGAAGAAAGTAGTTGACGAATTTATTCTAAGGTTAACTCCTTGTGGTATAACAATGTAATCGATGGGTTTGATCTGAGTGTTGCTTCTTGTGGCAGAGAGATTTAGTTGGTATGTTTGTTCTAATGGTTGCTATTTGTGGAGGAGTGACATAGTGGATGTATTTGATCTAACTGTTGCTTCTTATGATGGGAGATTTATTTGATGAGCTTAATATGTGTTGCTCCTTATTGTCGAGCGATGTTGACGAGTTTGGTCTTGTTGTTGTTCCTTCTGGCAGATTTGGCGAGTTTGGTCAATGTATTGTTACTTTTGATGGGAGGATATAGTTGGTGAGCTTGTTCTAAAGGTTGCTTCTTGTGGCAGATTGATATCCGCAGTAAATGTTGATTTTGTTGTAGAGGGATGTGGTTAGTGATGTTGGTCGACGTGTTACTTCTCGTGGTGGAGCAATGCATTTGATGGGTCTCGTGCATATGTTGCTTTGTGTGGCAGATGAATATAGTGATGTTCCTGCTTGAGTTGTGGCGGAGTGACGCAGTGGATAAGATTTGTCTAAGTCTTGCCCCGTGTGGCATAGTGATGTAGCTAGTGAGCTTGATCTAAGTGTCGCTTCTAGAGATCTAGTTGGTGAGTTTGTTCTAAGGCTTTCTTCTTGTCGCGGATTGATGTCATTGTTGAATTGCTTCTTGTTGCGGACGGATGTAGTTGGCGAGTTCGTTCTAAGGGTTTCCCCTTGTTGCGGAATGATGCAAATTGATACATTTACTTTGATGCTTCATTGCTTCTTGTGGCAGAGAGATTTAGTTGATGAGTCTGATCTGTGTTGCTTCTTGTGGCGGAGAAATTTAGTTATCGAGTATAGTCTGAGTGTTACTTCTTGTGGTGGAGCTATGCAATTGGTGAGTTTGTTCGAAATGTTTCTCCATGTGGAGGAGGTATATATTTGATGAGCTTGACCCAAATGTTGCTTCTTGTAGATTGATGCCATTGGCGAATTTGGTCTTCTTCCCCTCATTGTTGTGGAATAATGCAGTTTTTAAGTTTGTTGAAAGCGTGGCTCCTTGTGCCGGAGTGATACAGTTGATGAGATTGGGATAATAGTTTCTTCTTGCTGTGAAGGGAAATATTGCTGCAAGTGGCAGAGCGATGTAGTTGGCGAGTTTGGTAGCTCTTGCTCCTTGTAGGAGATTTGGCGAGATTGATCTTCTATGTGCTGCTCCTTGTACCGGAGCGATGTAGTTGATTGGCTTGCTCTAAGGGCTTGATGTGAACAGATTAATGTTGTTGATTAGTTTGGTCTGAGTGTTGCTTCATGTTCCAGAGAGATGTAGTTAGTGAGTTTGGTCGACGTGCTGATCTTCGTGGCGGAGTGACGTAGATTATGATTTCGATCTAAATGGTGCTTGTTGTGGTGGAAAAATGTAGTTTATAGGGCTCGGTTATATGTTGCTTCTTATGGCGGAGTAACATAATTGGTGAGTTTGGTGCATGTTGCTGCTGAGGTTGTGGTTGAGTGATGTAGCTGGCGAGTTTCGCCTAAGTGATGCTCTGCGCTGCGGAAAGATGTCATTGATGAGATTGGTCTGAGCTGCTCTTTCTGATCGAGTGATGTAGTTCATGAGATTGGTCTGATAGTTTCTTCTTGTGGTGAAGGGTTGTAGTTAGGGAATCTTGTCTATGTTGCTTCTGGTGGCGAAGCGATGTTATTGGTGAATTTGTATTAAGGCTTCCCTCTTGTGGCAGAATGATGTCATTGATGGCTGTGTTGTGATAGTTACTTCTTATGGTGGAGGCATTTTGTTGATGAGTTTTCTCTGACCTTGCGGCAGAGAGATTTAGTTGATGAGTTTGGTCTGTCCTTTGCGATTGGGCTGATAGGTCTTGTGGAGGAGAAATTTAGTTGTCGAGTTGGTCAGAGTGTTACTTCTTGTGTACCGGAGCTATGTAATTGGTGAGTTTGTTCGAAATGTTGCCCCATGTGCTGGTGCGATGTAGTTGGTGAGCTTGTTCTAAGACATCTTTCTTGTCTCAGAGCGATATCGTTGATGAATTTGATCTTAGTGTTGCTTTCTGTGATGGAGTGATACAGTTTATGGGTTTCGTTTATGTGTTGGTTCCTGTGTCAGATGAATGTAGTTGGTGATATTTGTCCCTCGTTGCTCCTTGGATTGTGACGGAGGGATGTCGCAGATGAGATTGGTCTGAGTGTGTGCTCCTTGCAGCATACCGGTGTAGCTGGAGTTGTCTATGGAGAGATGTCATTGATGAGCATGGTTTGTGTTTCTCCATGTTTTCGAGTGATGCAGTTGATCAGGTTGTTCTGATAGTTGCTTCATGTGGTAGTTGCATGTAGTTAATGCGTCCGGTCTCTATGTTGCTTTTTGTGGCGAAGTGATGTGATTGGTGAGTTTGTTCTATGACTTCCTTCTTGTGGCAAAGTGATGTGGTTGGGTGAATTTGTTTTGATAATTGCTTCTTGTTGCAGAGAGATGTAGTTGATGCGTCTGGTCTGACGTTTGCTTCTTGTGGCGAGGTGATGTTGTTGATGAGCTTAATCTAAGTGTTGCTTCTTGTTGCTGAGCGATGTAGTTGGTGGGTTCTTTCTAAGGGTTGCCCCCGGTCTCGGACTGCCATAGTCGAGGAGTTTTATTTCTTGCCGGGGGGCGGGGTGGGGGGGGGCGGGGGGTGGGGGGTATATATCCAGCAGGTTTCGTTCAAGTGTTTCTTTTTGTGGCGGACGAATTTTGTTTGTGAGTGCTGCCTCTTGTGGCAAAGTAATGTAGTTTATGAGTTTGGTCTGTGTGTTGCTATTTGTGGTGGAGCGATATGGTCGACGTGTTGGTTATTGTGGCGCAGGTATGTAGTTGTTGCGTTCGGTATTACAGTTTCTTCTTGTGGCAAAGAATGTAGCTAGTAATGTTTGTCGAACTCTTGCTTCTTGTAGTGAAGAAATATTATTGGTGAGTTTGGTTTATTTGTTTCTCCACGTGGCGGAGTGATATAGTTGATGACCTTCAGGCCCGTACGGTGGGGTGGGGTGGGTGGGGTGGGGCCCTGTGGAAGAGGGATGAAGTTGGTGAATTTTGACTAATTATTGCTCCCTGTTGTGGAATCATGCCGATGGCGTGGTTGCTCCACCTGGTTCATTTAATGGAACTTATTTAAAATAAATACTTGTTTAGTGTCAGGGGATGAATAGGAAATGTAGCCTATGAAAGAATGGAGCAGAACAATTAATTGGATAACTATAGTCGCATACTGATAGCAATGGCGCATCATGCTGGTGGATACATGCCGAGACATGGATACTGATGGGTAGCTGACCGGGATGCTGCGACCTGTTAGGAATGCTGCTAGTCTGGAGATGATGATACGGTGAGCATAGTATAGATGTAAATTCACAACCATATGCTTATCAATGTTTAATTAATTTTAAGACAAGCTGGTAGATTCCATTTAACAAGCACTCCGCTGATGGCAAGATCTTACTTATCAGTGAGTTTAACAAGCATTTAACAAGCACTCCGCTGATGGCAAGATCTTACTTGTCACTGAGTCCGTAGAGGAAACATTACTGGATATTTGTACACAATGTTTGCTGAAACCTGTTGCTATCTTAGACAACAACATTAGCTTAGAGCAATTCATGAAAGCAGTTAATCCATCAACCATATGACGTCATAATCAATTACGTGACGTGTAGGCTGACAATCAATTGCGTCATTAATGACTCGATTTAATCCGTCTTAAACGCTTAATGCTCTGTCAGACTGTACGAATTGTATGTACTATTTAATAATCATGCTGTTGAATATTTTAAAACTAATTTCATACATTTTGAATAAAGCCCCAATAGTTACGTCAGCTATTCGATATTTTAGCAAATTAATCGACCTTAGAGTAAATGGTCGTAGGCTTGCTCCAAATAGGCAACGTTCTCAAAACAATTGACAGAATGCAACTTAGTTTCTGATAGATCCACAAACTCCCAGTCTTTGACACGGTTGGACAGACGGTTACAGTTCACGTAGTATTTATATATATTTTCCCACAATTTGAATGAAAGTGATTGACAATGATTGCAAGAACCCCGCAAGATAATGACAAAAAAGTATGCAGTAGCTATATTATATACTCGCATCCTAATTACAGCCAGGAAGCTGATTTGAGCGCACAACGCTGGAAACGGTCCGAAACCAACTTCATGCTCCTATAGTTGCGACTTAAACAATGCCAGAAATACCAAAAATATGATAGACATACAGACAGACAGACAGACAGACAGACACACCAGCGTATACTACTTGCTGGCCGCAACTTAAAATTTACCTTCTGAACCCTGAATTCCTACCATCTCAATTTCAAGTTAACTGTATAGGTGACGTGTTTAATATTTTGAAAGTAATTTGACATAAATATGTTGCTGTCACAGACATCAACAACTCCCAGTCAAATTAGTTTCAAAATATTCAACAGAGTATTTCTTGCATTGCAGATGATTTCTTTTGTATTTGCACATTTTGTTACTTCAGGTTCAAAAGCTTAAGAAAACAGATTTTCCCCTCTTCCGTCGCCATGTTTAAATATAATCTCTCTTTTTAATTTTAAATATTGTTATTTTTGTCTCATATTTTAGAACAATCTACAAGTTCAGAGATTGTAATCTTTGACATAGCGAGAACCAGAGAGCGTAATCTTTATAACTGATCGATGACAGCCAGGAGGTTGAGGACCAAGCAAAGTTCTTGTCAGATTCCGTGTAAACGCGTGTTTAAGCGCCGTATTTTAAATTAAATCTAACAGTGTATTTATAACACATATGTTAATAAAGTAAACAAACCCAAAATAAACATGTCCTTTCATTGATCTGTCAATCAGACGCACACACGTACGCGAGCGAGCTTACGGTCATGCACCGGAGCGAAGCCGTATTTTTCAAATCCATATTACGCAACACGCTTGTGGTTAACATCTACTAGCCATATTCTTAAAACTATTTGACTGAAAGTTGGAAATGATTAACCAGCTCACTCGTTTCTGAAAATACAGTACAACTTAGAAATAACTTAACGTGTTTCCAAATCTAAATATAACGTACTGTTGAATATTTTGAACATAACTGGATTTATTTTGCAGAAATTTCTTTCAATCTAATTATGTTCACAATATTCAACAGAACATTTCCTACGTCATGTTCAAAATTGTACTAACTAACATGTTTCTGTCTTTGTTTTGGAAACGTTCTAACTTATTTATGAACTGTACTGTGTTCAGCATGTTTGATATCTGGGTTCCGCATGCTAAGTAGCCTTCCGGAAAACACCATGCACAAGCTGACGTAAAATCCTTTCCACCCTAGAACTCAGATAAGGCATATAGGGGTGGGGGGGGGGTATGGGGGTGAGGCGATGCCATCATCAAAGCGGAATCCGTCAATGGCTGTGATTAACAATCGAATAGGTTCATTAATCACATATGCCCATAGGGCCTACAGTGATTTAATGGTTAATATGCATGCATATTGATCGGATAATGGAGGGGTCTAATCTGTTATTCAATTATATGACGTCATTATCATTATTTACGTCACGTGTATGTTGATATCACAATACATAGTGGCGTATCTAGCTCCGTCATGAACAGTAAAAGGTCCGGCAAATGTAGGTCATACGAATTGTAATGTCTTTGACGGGGTTACAATTTAATAAACAATCTGTGGAATATTTTAAAACCAATTTGTCTAAGAGCTTCTGCTACCATAGTCTGCAACCGCCCCAGTCAAATTACTTTCAAATTATTCAACAGCTTACCTGGAATTTGGGATTCTGGAAATTCAGGGTTTAACGTATATAAATCGATCTCAACTCGCGCTAAACGTGGGTCGAGCTTAACTGGAAATGGGCGTGGCCTAACTAGAAATGAATTTCTGTGTTCCTTGCGGTATAGACTCCCCATTGTCTCAG
Organism: Chaetoderma sp. LZ-2023a; assembly: GCA_034401795.1. NCBI lineage: Eukaryota > Metazoa > Mollusca > Caudofoveata > Chaetodermatida > Chaetodermatidae > Chaetoderma > Chaetoderma sp. LZ-2023a. The sequence continues at coordinate 4,670,827 of CM067360.1, forward strand.
CAAAGGTTCCTTAGATATGGATTCCCCATGGTCTGAGCGACAGTTCCTTAGGTATGCATTCCCCCATTGTCTAAATGACAGTACCTGAGATAGGGATTCCCTCATTGTCGGAGCGACATTTCCTTAGATATGGATTTCCTAAACTGTCTGAGTGAGAGTTCCTTAGATATGGATTCTCAGTTGTCTGAGCGACAGTCCCTTAGATATGGATTCTCAGTTGTCTGAGCGACATTTCCTTAGATATGAATTTCCTCGACCGTCTGAGCGACAGTCCCTTAGCTATGGATTCTCAGTTGTCTGAGTGACAGTCCCTTAGATATGGATTCCCCAATTGCCTGACCGACCGTTCCTTAGATAGGGATTTCCCCCCACTGTCTGGGCGACAGTTTCTTGGATATGGATTCCCCATTGTCTGACTGACAGTTCCTTAGATATGGATTCCCCCATTGTCTGAGCGACATTTCCTTAGATATGGATTTCCCCGACTGTCTGAGCTAGAGTTCCTTCGATATGGATTCCCATTGTCTGATCGAGAGTTCCTTAGATCTGGATTCCCATTGTCTGAGCGAGAGTTCCTTAGATCTGGATTCCCCATTGTCTGAGCGAGAGTTCCTTAGATAGGGATTCCCATTGTCTGATCGAGAGTTCCTTAGATCTGGATTCCCCATTGTCTGCGCTAGAGTTCCTTAGATCTGGATTCCCCGTTGTCTGATCGAGAGTTCCTTAGATATGGATTCCCATTGTCTGATCGAGAGTTCCTTAGATCTGGATTCCCCATTGTCTGAGCTAGAGTTCCTTAGATATGGATTCTGCATTGTCTGAGCGAGAGTTCCTTAGATATGGATACAAAACACATGGATTGGTATTGATATTGATTATCACGAACCGCTTTTTCCTCAAAACTCCAGTATTGGAGAGGCACCGTACGTTATATAATGTTTGAACATGCTCTGAAGTTCCATATTGTATCAGCGAAGAATTCCTTAGATGTGAAATCCAAAAAACACATCCAAAACACATATTCTGGAATCCACATTGGCTTGACGAAACACTTCATTACCCTCACATGAGCTATCATGATTTCATTAATAGATCATTGGGCTAAGTTATTGCAATGTCAAACAATGAAAACGGTGATGATGATAAAAAGAAAAGTATGGTAGCTAGTGGATGAATCCAGTTTATCGATCAGTCATGTGCTCTATAATCAACTATATTACATGTTGGCCGACATCATAACCAATTACGTCATGAATGACGTGATTATGTCCGTCATAAACCCTTAATAGTTCGTCAAGTTGTACGAATTGTATGTCTTTACTGTTTAATACACGTTTTGTTGATTGCTTTGATTGGACGCGGCTGCAGCAAAATTTCACAGTTAAATTAGTTTTAATTTATTTCACTGCGTAGGCCTACCTGTATAGTTACCTTGAAATCGAGATTCTTGGAATACAGGATTCAAAATATATAATTCTATTCCAACAGATGTAAGCAGTAGGCGGAACATAGCTATAAATGGGCGGAGCTTAGCTATAAATGGGCGGAGCTTAGCTATAAATGGGCTGGGTATGGCTAGAAACCGGTCACTTTATTCATGAAAGCTGCTCATATGCACCCGCCATCGCGAATCTTTTGTGAGTAATTTTATCCAATGAGTTCCTCGTATCGTGATATTCATTCTGACAGGGACCCGGCTGACCAGCATACAGTATGGCATGGTATTTAGAACATATCAGCAGATAACTATGTCTAAAATAATGAGAGTTTTATTTACAGCCAACACCACCTGATAACCAACATCAGTGCGGGGACATATCACAAGAATCGCTGATATAAATGGGAGACTGTCGCTTGCTTTATTTTCTTAAACAATTTCTGCACGGTTCTCAGTTCCAAAGTCTAAACTTTGCATATATTCGTCGAATATATCTGAGTGTCTGCGCTTTGATTCTGTCAGCACATCTCCAATCAGCTCTTCAAGCTGAGCTGCGGCTGTCTCAAGTTTGGTTTCCTCCTCCTGTAAATAAACAATAAACAATAATGAAATGGTAAATTTAGGCACATGAAGGAATTCGACACATTTCGTTACCATATAAGAATTCGTCACATCTCGATGTCATGTTAGAATCCCGCACATTTCGTTGCCATGTAAGAATTAGACACATTTCGTTGCCATGTAAGAAATAGGCACATTTCGTTGCCATGTAAGAAATAGGCACATTTCGTTGCCATGTAAGAATTAGGCACATTTTGTTGCCATGTAAGAAATATGCACATTTCGTTACCATGTAAGAAATAGGCACATTTCGTTGCCATGTAAGAATTAGGCACATTTTGTTGCCATGTAAGAAATATGCACATTTCGTTACCATGTAAGAACTAGGCACATTTCGTTGCCATGTAAAAAATAGGCACATTTCGTTGCCATGTAAGAAATAGGCACATTTCGTTGCCATGTAGGAAATAGGCACGTTTCGTTGCCATGTAAGAATTAGGCACATTTCGTTGCCATGTAAGAATTAAGCACGTTTCGTTTCCATGTAAGAATGAGGCACAGTTCCTTGCCATATAAGAAATAGGTACATTTCGTTGCCAGGTAAGAATTAGACACGTTTCGTTGCCATGTAAGAATTAGGCACATTTCGTTGCCATGTAAGAATTAAGCACGTTTCGTTGCCATGTAAGAATGAGGCACAGTTCGTTGCCATATAAGAAATAGGCACATTTCGTTGCCATATCAGAAATAGGCACATTTCGTTGCCAGGTAAGAATTAGGCACATTTCGTTGCCAGGTAAGAATTAGGCACATTTTGCTGCCATGTAAGAATTAGGCACATTTCGTTACCATGTAAGAATTCGGCACATCTCGTTGCCATGTAAGAATCAGACACATTTAGTTGCCATGTAAGAAATAGGCACATTTCGTTGTCATGTAAGAATGAGGCACATTTCGTTGTCATGCAAGAATTCGACACATTTCGTTACCATGTAAGAATGAGGCACATTTTGTTGCCATATATATATATATATATATATATATATATATATATATATATATATATATATATATATATATATATATATATATATATATATATATATATATATATATATATATATATATAGTGGTGTAGTAAAACTGCGTGACAATGGTCCTGATGTAGGAAGGATGCCGTATACTCTGATCTGCCAAAAACTCGCTATGAATGCTGTCGAATGGCGTCGGGAAGTCTATACAGTTGATTTATGGTTGTCGGTGGCAGTCCATACTTTGTTAGATAAACTTTAAATTATCTCGAGGACAAGTCTCGCTTGAGTAGCCTCTTCGTTTTCGACCTTGTACGGGTAAAATTAGAATGTAACATTTAGAACATAGCGAGGATACCTATTGATTTGGCCAAACAGCGCGGTAACTGTGCAAATGTTCAATTCCCTAAATATTAATTTCAATGTAATTGTACTAGTAAGCCGTTGAATATTGTGAATCTAAATTGACATGAACCTGTTGATGTTATAGGCAAAGGTCCGATAGTAATCGTTTGAATTGTATGTCTTTGGTGAATTCATAATTTACTACAAATTATGCTAAATATTTTGAAACTAATTTGACCGGGAGCTGTTGTCTCCAACAGCTTCCAGTCGAATATGGTTTCAAAATATTCAAGTGATATATATATGCCCTACCTTAAAATGCTTGAAATGTGTGGTTCAAAGTGTTACAGTCGATTCAAATGCGTGCATGCAGTGAACGTAGGTAAGCTAGAGAAAGTTCTGATACCCACTGCGCTTACTCCGATTACCCAGATTGGACAATCCGAACGCCAAGAGTAGAATCGGATAACGGTATCACGTGGTTCAAATTCGACTCGATTACACTGGCATCAAGCAAAAGCAAAGGTGCGCCCAAGCGTAGCCACGTGATACTGTTAATCAGAGTACCGTCGATAACGTATCCGAAAATAGCCCTAGACATTGGCGGGTGTATAGGAAAACTGGATCGCTCCATTATGCTTGCTCAATTACTAGAATAAGTTATGTTATTGTGTCATTAATCTCGTTACTAACCCGTTTGTCATTCGTGACTTCATTATAGTCTCCGGCGTACAGCCGCATACCGCCAGCTCTCACCACGTGATCAGGCATATCCTTGGTGCCGCGTAGCACAAGACGAATCTTCTTCACATTGCCAGTGTTGTCATTATCAGACTGCAACATATAGTTAGTCGTTAATACAGATGTCATTGCATGTCAACAAACATACATCACTAACACAAAGGTCATATACAACGTTTAACCAGTTCTTGACGAAACCTGCCAAAACCCAGCCTCATCAGTAGTCTTGAGGAATGTGCAGCTGCAGGCCAAGAGAATACTACATATACCAAATTACCACTGGACTGACTGGCTCAATAACCGAACCAGTCATTCCAGTGGTACATTAAAAAAAATAGTCCTATTAGTCTGAAAATGTACATTCATTCAAATATGCTGCTTTTTTACCGATGTAAAGCATTAACGGTTTAATCATTGCCCAGATGATTCCAAGGTGATACTTTTTAAGAACAACTGCGTTGTCATCCAGCAAACATCATTTACCATACACCATTTATATATCATTTAAACAAATAAAACGACGATATTATTGCTGTTCTTATTATTAGAAGTTCAGCAAATACGCTGACTTAATTTGTTGACGAGTTATTGTACTGCTATCAGCGTTAACCTGTTAATGTCAATATGACCTTACGCTGCTAAACGTCGAAAATGTAACTTATGAAATAAATATGTTATGACATGCTTAGTCGCATATTTCTACTTATATACTCATATTTCACCCGATATTCTATATCACTTTCTATATTGGCCCGCGAAATACCCGTGAAATGCCTGGCAAACATCGATACAGCTAGTAAGCTACTCATCAAACGTACTGTAGTGGAGATAGAGAAGGTAACACTATAGCGGAGATAGAGAAGATAACACGAGCCGAGGAAAGATGTCCAAAACGATGTCACAGTCACACCAGTAGTTATTCCCAAAGTTCAACGTCAGAAGAATGTCTTTGATAAGCATGCCCATAAATATAAACAAACTCTGGACAATTATAGTACAATAAGGAGAGAAATTAATGAGAAATGATCAGAAGTCGACGATACTTGACAATTCTGTCCAATTTCCCGGTGTTACTTCCCTTGGAGAGCATCATATTGTATGGCTTGGAAGCCTTGAAGTCCAATCACATTTCGATGCACGAATAGGGGGATGCTACATACAGGTTCTGCGATGAATGCTTGATGTCAGTTGGCGTGACCAGATAACCAACACCAAAATGTATGGTGACTTTACCGCGCTTTAAATAGTACTGAGGAGGAGAAGGTGTCTACAACTTGCTGAGCATTGCACACGGGCTGTCGACAATCTGGTGCCATGGATTTCCTCAACGTAGCACATCAAAGCGAGGCAGAGAATCAAGCTTTGAAACACCCAGACCAGCGATGCAGAGACATTGACCTCGACCCAGTGGAAGTACACAGAGTGATGAATAACGGAAGTATGGAGGGAACAGAGACAAGCTACATATTCCATTCCGTCATAGGACAACCAATGATGGTGATGATGATTACCTTCATTGGAAATTACAAATTTAATTTCCTCAGTGTTTCTTGATTTCTTATTTGGACATAAATTGTTTAAATGTTCTCTAATATCTGGAATTATTATCCGTAAAAGTTAAGAAGTGTTTGGAAAACATATGCCTGATTAGGATGAAGAATGGAGAGACCTATACAATTGCAAAACAGCGTTGTGTAGTGTGTCTTCTGACCCGTGTTTCTGCGCTCTTACAACTCTGGATTGGACTCCCATATAAGACATGGACATTTTAATATATCTGAGACTAAGGCCGTGTTCTCACTAGCGACCTAGTCAGGAATAACGCCATACTGCCGTATGGCGTTATTCCTGATTAACTCTCTAGTGAGAACACGGCTTAGCCACAGATATATTAAAATGTCCATGTCTTATATGACACAGGATATGATATTTGGTGGAATTCTGGATCAACATCAAGAGGCTGGAAGCGTACCATCACACAGTTGGTTGATACTGGACTGGACTCTCCCCGCCTCATTGATACCGCGGAGGAGACATGTCCTGGACATTATAAGTCACTCAATATAACGGATTAATTTTGCTGCTTAGGAGTTTTCGATAGAACCGGATGCGTCACGTTCTTAAACCTTGTGCCCTAGAGATACCAAAGTTAGAGAAATTTCTGTTTCGGACATGACATGGCTCAGATTCTCCCAGTCCTCATAGGGAAACATTTCCATAGCAAGCACACGTCTAGCAGTTATTCTGGACCAGGGGAACCTTAGCCAAGAGTTCCATATAAAAACTATAGGACGAACAAAGTAGGAAATCCTTACCTCACGAAATAAGACGCACGAGGGAGGGAGGGAGGGAGGAAGGGAGGGTGAGAGAGATAATATCTTTCTCCTGAGTTGACTGTCTGTTGATTAAAACAACGGGCCTTTACGTTTTTAGCCATGCCCCACCCATCTCTAGCTAAGCTCCACCTACATCTCGCTCGTGTTGGAATCGATCAATCTCTGAACTTCCTGACTATAAATTTCCAGAAAACTATACAGGTAAGCTGTTCAATATTTTGAAACTAATTTAACTGGTAGGGGGTGTGCGTGTGCTATGGCAGCAACAGCGTCCATTCAAATTAGTTTCAAAATATTCAACAACATGTTTATTAAATACTAGAGACATACAATTCATGCAACGTGTCAGACTATTACTAGTTAAAGACTGGCCATATGGATTCATTTATGACGTAATGATTATGGCGTCATCCTGCGCGCCGTTTAGCTGATTATGACGTCATATGACGCCAGCTTATCGATGGATACTCTGGAATGGTGAATAGCGACAGACACCATGGTGCAACCGTTACTTACATCATCTTTTATTTTGAGGAGCCAGCTTCCTGCTGGGTTTTCTCCCCAAGAATGAACGGACATAAAATCCCAGTCTTTAAACCCCTCTGTTGATTTATCGTTGTGTCGCTTGGTCAGCAGTACTGTACTCATTCCTGGAAGGAAGAATAATGCCAAATGGTCAGTGTATTCATCATTCGTATCTCACGAGATCTCCTTCGATACGAGATTCTCGAAGAAGCCACGCCTCTATTTGTAGACTGTGTATTCGTGGCCATTGCTGATGAGTATGATGATAACTATCTAATAACAATGATTCTTACGGCTAAATATTAGCATCTTAGTATCAAATTAGATTCTTATAAAAAAAAATTTGTTTTGTTTGATGTCGGTATATTTTTTTGTGGTTTTAGTCACCCTCTTGTTGTGCTTGACGCTTTGCATGTTGGGAGCTATAGCGGTAGTGTTTTGTCTGAAGCCGGGGTTGGGCGATGTTTGTGTGGGATGGTGGTGGCGGGGGTGGGGGAGGGGTATGTTGGGGAGTGGTGGTGAGGGTGGGTTTAGGGGGCTGGGTGAGTGGAGGTGGACTGTCTAGACAAATATAGTAATATCTTATATTGAGGAACACAAATCCGAATTTTAGTTTCCATAAAAATAAAAGAATAAATTTTGGTGATATGGCCTAAGTTTGTACATGCAAATGTGTGTAACGTCGTATAATAATACTGTATCAAGCCAGTTATAGTGTAACACAATGATGAGAATTTCCAAAATGTATTCATAGCTTGGAGCGAGAGCCTATTTATGTGGCTTCTTCGTATAGTTCGACTGTTGTGTACGATCGTACTGTTTATTATTAAAGGGTGATATTAGCTCCCTATCTGTGTATAGGCGCATTTAGTACAAGAGTTATCCGGTTACAGATGTGCTAGGATATATCTAGAAAGGATGTGTCAGGTGGGGGATCGGGACACGCTACCTGAAAATAAAAAGATAGGCCGACAACTAATTATAGGTAAGATTTTAAAGCAAAATAAAGATGTTGTGTTTCAAACAGAATGACGAAAATGACATCTCAGAGCTGTCAGAGCATTTCATTTTCCGGATTTACAGGCCCCCCTACCCACCCCACCCCACACACCATCCTCCACCCAATCGTCCTAGATAAATCTCGCGTCGCAAAAGCGGATTGGACCCACCGCATACCCTGTTACACAGCACGTTCCAATGTTTGCCTATGAGAAAACCCAAGATTGTGCCCTTCCTCCACTTCTTAGTGTCCCGATATGGGTACCGTAATCATACATTTTTGTGGTGTCAGATAGGCATAAATGAGTGCACTCTCTTTTGGTTTCATTCACAAAGAGGTTTGCAGACTTGAGCTGTTCTGCAGCTATTGGAAGTAATGTATCAAGCGGACCTTTTTCTTCATCGATATCGTCAACATCACCAGCATACTCCATCTCTAGTGGCATACCTATCATTGAGATGGGAGGGTTTGGTCTTGTGAGTGTTCGCGATCGGATGATAGAGCTGTGGTCAGGACTGAGCCAGCAAGTGAAGAGCACTGGTGATACATCCTCACCTTGGGGTCATCCTAGTCATGATTCAAACTCTCCACAAAACGCTGATTTTATGCGAACATTTAACCTTGTATTTGTCAATAAGAGTCTCACCAGGCGGACTCCATTATCATCGCAACCAGCTTGATAGAGAGCTTGAAGTATCTGTGGTCTCTTGAAGGTATTAAATGCATGTAACATGTCGATTCCTAGCTTATAGAAGTCCCGATGCTTTGATAGTACTACTGATGTGAGCATTCTCTCTTCCCAAAGCATGTTAGCGCAGCCACGCCCTCTTTTAAAACTACTTTGTCAGTTTCCAATGAATTTGTCAGCTTTATCTCTGATACGAGATAATGTCACATTTGATAGAATGCTTTTCAAAGGCAATATTGGTCTTAGGCTAAAAGTAGGTCAGGCTGGTTTCTTAGGCTTTGGGAGTGCGATGAGTGTACCTTCTCCCACAGCATATATTGGGAGGTGCTGTTCAAAGGCAGAGTTGATGATGTGTGCGATATGTGTCAAGAAGGTATTATATGCATAGTTAAGGAGGTCGTTATTAATGTCATCAGGTCCGTTAGATTTGTTAGATATGTTAAAGATGTTCTAACTTTTGCTTTATTTCCTTTTGCAGGCAGTGACTGGCTTTCAAACGCGGGTAAACGTTCATCGTCTGTGTCAGTGAGCTGATATTTGAGCCATGCCTTGATTGTTCCATCCATGTGCATATACATAACATTTACATCTACTTGAACATTAATACTATATAACTGCAGATTTACTTATCAGGTTTGATTATTACAGGAAAGCTGAAATCTCCTCGAATGCCTATATGCATGGCCCCGCCCTTCCGCCCCCCCCCCCCACACACACACATACACACAGACATGCGCAGCATACACAGAAATTCCGAAATTGTGAATAATATTGGGCACTTACCACTAGGTGAAATCAAATTGATATGCAAATCACCACGCCGTGTATAGTCCATTGTTAAAAACACTTGCACGTGCTCCAGGTAATTGATTTCATTTGGATCACCTTTGCACCCGGAAGTATCTATTCTTACAACCACTTCCTGTCCACTCTTTAACTTCCTATAAAGGAACAATAAATGACACCGTTATTTTATTAATCAATGCTCTCACAATTATTATGAACAATTTCAATACTTAATATCATAGTCTTTGAAAAATCTAATGACAGTACCTTCACCTGCTATTCGAATCGCTCACGTGTATAGACGTCTGCTGGCGATATCTGTACCGTCATATCTTTAGCCAGTGCCATATTTTCAGTAAATACGTTGCCATTTACCCGAAACCGTGTAGATATATTGATGTGTTACATCAATGCATTTGCGTTGACAGTACTCTTACAACGTTAATCCTTGGCAAATGTCGTTACCCCGAAAATCTATTAGCTATATCAATCATAATGATACAAGTGTTCTAATATATTCGATTGGGACCAGTTAACATTGTGGTACTACTATCAATTAATTCATATACGTACTGTGGTAAGTTAGAATCCTTGTCTGGTGTAAGTTCGCATACGACTTGTTCTGCTACGGTCCTCCATGTTCCTGGGTTAGCCGTTTCCACAAGCTTAGCAGCATTCAAGAGTCCGAAACCGAACCGTGAATTGACACGGAAACCGGCACCATTTATTTTCCAGCCATCATTTTCGGCAAGAGGATCAGCCTCCGATGTCCAAGCTACTAGGTGCTGCATGTCCCTCCAAGTCAGATCTGGACTGAATAAGAGTATTACAGATATAATGGAAGAAACCATTATTAATAAATACAGATGATAAGTGCGATTCGAGTATGCCAATGTGCTGTATGTACAGGTCACATATTCCAGCGAATTTTGCAAATAAACATGCATTCATAGCACGGTTTAAGGGCTGGGTTTATGTAGCCTATTTGTTAAGCTATAAGAACACGTGATTATTCTACATTTGCATTGCATTGATTATGGAAAGCAGATCGGTTTTAAATTTTAACCGGTTGGATATTAAATAATAACGGTAGCATGGTATATGATGTCCATGTGTTTTAAATGTTACAGCAGAATCTCTCCACTGTAGCATTCTTACCATCGTGCTTACACGATCGTATGATTTCACATACTAATAGTAAGTCTGATGCTGAGCTATCATCACCATGGAGAATAGTGGTTTCCAATGACAGCTGCTTTTAAATCAGTTGTGCTATGAAAGACCTGTGATCTTTCTACCGAAAACTACAATCTAATTGCCATGCGCCCTACCTGTATGCATCAATATCAGTTTATTATTGACTATCTTGATAACATACTTGGCCTCCAGTGCTAAAGCGACGATACCCGCTGCCAGAGGAGCAGCTGCCGACGTCCCCGTGTGAGCACTGGTACATTTGTTATGCAAGTCTGCACTAATCTGAAACATATGAAACACGTGACTAAATATATGATGGTGGCGCGACATCTTTATTATCATCAACAAAGCATGTGATATTCTGAACGGCGTGTGTGTATAATTGATGGATCCATTTCTAGCGGCGCCCTGCCCATTTCTAGCGGTGCCCTGCCCATTTCTAGCGGTGCCCTGCCCATTTCTAGTTAACCTCCGCCCGGTTTTGTCTTTGCTCATGTAGGAATCAGCTTATATACCGTAAACCTACAATTACCATAATTCCATTGCAAGGTAATTATCCAGGTAAGCAGTTCAATATTTTTGATACTAATTTTTACTGGAAGCTGTTGGTGCCTGTGGCAACAGCGCCCAGTTAAATTAGTTTCAAAATATTCACTACAATGTTTACTAAATAGTAAATCCATCAGAAACATACAATTCGTGCACTTGACGGACTTTTTCAGCTTCATAACGGAATATTCTCTGTCAATTATGATTATGACGTCTATGTGTGACATAATTGATTATGACGTCATATATTTGAGTGACAGATCGGATTCATCCATTACCATCAAAACATTAAGTTAAAGACGATGCACAGTTGTCCGATTTTAAGCAATCCATCCTATGGTGTCATAATCAACTGTGCGACGCGTAGAATGACATCATAATGAATGACGTTGATAAGTACGTCACGAACGCATATGTGAAGACGGTCTATGCATTGTTGTACAAATTGTATGTCTTTACTATCTAATAAATATTTTGTTGAATATTTTGAAACTAATTTGAATGGGCGCTGTTGGTGCCCAGTCAAATTACTTAAAAGATATTCAACAGTTTCCCTGTATAGTTTTCAGGAAATTGATAGTTAGGGCATTTGGGGATCGATCAATCCCAATCGGCGAGGTATGGGTGGAGCTTAGCTAGTGAGGGGCGGGGCATAACTAAAAATGGAAAGGCCCATAACTTGGCCGATTAGACAATATGCGATAGAACATAGTAGGTGACTATAAGAGGAATATCTTGAGTGATCATTTGCTAGTTTACTATGATTGTACCAAAAGTGATTACCATCTTTGTTACCCCTACTCCTTAAAATGGTAGGCTTCGCTCTGGCGCCAGATAAAATTACTACGTTGGACCTTGTTGGTGATTGTTTGGCTTGGTCGGCGTTGGCTATTAGGCATTAGGCCAACGTTGACAACTGGTTAGCACCGTCGTCGTTGACGATAAGGGGTTGGGCTAACGTTAGCATAACAATGGCAAAATTAGCGTGGGGTTGCAGCTGTTGGGCCAGTGTTGGGTCAACAGTTTATAGACAATGTATATTATAGATGCTATGTGCATGCATTGGGCCAACGTTGGCATAATAGTGGCAAAATTGCAGTTGGGTTACAGTTGTTGGGCCAATGTTAGCCATTCTCTGGCTATAGTAGTAGAAACATCATACAGTTGCCATCAGTCCTTCCTATCTTTTGACCACTGTGCCTTGTTCTCAGCCGAAATCCTTAGCTTCCTCAGGCCCGTTCTTGATCTGAATGTACCGTGTCCTGCTTTCTTGAGGTGACCTTGCAGCACGCTTAATGTATTCAATGACGTCATCTCCTGGCTTACTATTCACTGGCTCCAAGTAGGGCGACTTCCAAGGCTTTCTGTCCTGGTGTGTCTTCTGGCAGATTTGCTGGCCGAGTTTTCCAGACAGCGGAGATTATTACACATTCTGTATAGTGCATCGTTGAAAACAATGCAGTCTGGCCAGCGGTGTCCAGTGATGGTGCCGAGATGTTTGCTGTGGCAGGCATAAACTTTGTCTATAGCTGCCTTTGGGATACACAGATTGCGTTGCATAAAAGTAGTTTTTTGTCAAGGGCAGCTCTGATCTACGAATCCATAGCTTCCAGAAGGACTGGAAAGATACGTTCCCATAGTTTAGGTTTCCTTCATGGCTCGCTACCACGAATTGGGTTGTCATTTTCTTTAGATTTCTAGTTTCTTTAGTTCTTTAGTTCTTTAGTTAGCTTTGTCGATAGGGATATGTGGGAGAAATATGTTTTAGATTCATTCATAAAGCGATCCTCAATTTTTAGTTTGCTTGTTGCTATAGGGAGTAGTTCGTCAAGGGGTTTCTTTTCCTCGTCTATGATGTCCACATCGTGGGCATATTCCTTCTCTAGTGGCATACTCAGTATAGACACTGGGTGGGGGCGGGAGCTGGCGGGGTTGGTCTTGTGGAATTGTCCCGCACAGATTTCATTTCAGCACCATGGTAGCAGTCCATCTCCCTGCGAGGAGGAAATTGATGTCTCAACCTCTGCAGACTTCACTGACGTGACGCAAACTATGAGTTTTATGTCAGCAAATAGTAAGTAGTCTTACTAACCGTAGCTCATCTACATTGCAACTGACCAGGCATAATACATCTAGGATCTTTGAGTGTTTAATTGTGTCAAAGGATCGTGACATGTCGATTCCCATTATGTGGAAATCCCAGTACTTGGACATCACTTCTGACACAGACATACGTTAAGCCCATGCAATGTCTGTGCAGCTGCATCCACGTTTAAAGCCACTTTAACACGATCCAGCGAAGTGTTCGATCTTGTCTCGGATGCGACATAGAGTAACTTTGGATAGGATTTTGTGTATGATATTGAGGACCACACAGGGCGCAGATTGGTTGGGAGGAGTGGGGGTGCCTTCTTAGGCTTGGGTAACGCGATACGATTGTCTTGGCATACGGCATCGATGGGAAGGTGGAGTATAAAATATGGATTGACAAGGCGCGTGATCGGCTTTGAGATAATGTCACTTGCGTATTTGAATAGTTCATTACTCATGTTATCAGGTACGGATGCACGTCAAATCTTCAGGGCTTTGAGTGCCTTCTCAATGTCTGTTGTTTTAATGGGTGCAAGCTCTCATCATCGTCGTCAGTGAACTGTTCCTTGAACCATTCTCGAATTATGTCGGCCTTGCTCTGCTCAGTCTCGATAAATGCCCTTCAAAGTTGTATACAGTGAGTGCTGGTGTGTAGTCAGTATCTCCCAGGGCGCGAGCTGGCCAAAACATTTTTTCATAGTCATCCGTGGCAGTGATTTCATCTGCTAGGGAGTCTGCTTGTTGAACACCAAGATCTTTTAAGCATTCGCTGATGCTGCGCAGAATGTTATTGCGTTCCCAGCGTAGCTTGGTGCGGTATTCACTTTGGCCACGTTGATAGATGCGCAGCCTTAACGCTTTCTGCTCTGCTGATAGTTTAACTACGATATGATCATCAGTATACCTAGTTCAGTTGTTGCTTTTGAGAACCTGTTGCTGGTAGCTGATGATTCCATACATTTGAGTACTTTGGTTAGGGCTTCGTTTGAATAGGAGCTGACGTCGATGTTATATATCTGCTCTCCGAGGGCATTTTAGTATGGCATTTGAGTGCCAGTATCGCTGATGTGCTTGGGTATGTTGTAGGTTACTCTACCATCTTGCTTGGTATGGCGTTTATTCATTATGTGTAGATGGTTGATCTGAAGGCATGTAACAAACGGAACCTCAGAATAGCCAAGGTATATTATAAACCTTATATAAATTGTTGGGCCAACATTGGCATAGCATTGGTAAAAGTACAGCAGGTTTGACACATTTTATTACAAGTGTCTTACTTTTCCAATGTGCTAAATATATTGTACATATAAAAATAAATTGTTTTATATTTAAAAAATATGTTGTCCCAATGTTAGACTAATGAGTAGAATGATTTTGGACCAATCTATATTGTCAATGATGTGCCAATATTATATGATGTATATTCGGTCAACGATAAGTGGATGTCTTGGCCCAACATGTTGGGCCACGTTAGACCATTGGGCAGAATGATCTTGGGCCAACCTATATGGATAATCTTGGGCCAATATTACAATGTATGTTGTACCAACGTCCAACGTGGCCTCGTTATCCAGGCCGGGACATACGCACGCCTTTACTCAACCGAAAACCCTTGTGAGTCTCAGTTTATCTCGTGTTAACATATATATTATTAATCCGCATAGTTCAAAGTAAAATATAGCTTGGCTGATTGTTGGTGGAGGCTGTTGCAAGGCGGTCCCTTGTAGCCCATAGCATACATGACTATCAGAGTTTTAAAAAGATTAGGCAAGCTACATAGCGATGCATTCTTACCCATAAAATACATATTTACACAATGATCTTCGGAGCAAATCGTAGGTTTACTAAATCAGATTTAATAATAATAATAATAATAATAATAATAATAATAATAATAATTAAAATTTACAATTTTATGGTCCACAAAGCTGCCACTCGAATAGGTAGTTGCCATGGTTGATGCGCAGTGTTCCGCGTACCAAGGTGAGGCGTGAGTTTCTGATGCACTACTGATGGACAGGGTATATATACTGGCAGTGTATCCATCACAGTCACAGTTGTCCCCTGCATGTCCGCCATTACCTGATGCCCACGCATATATGACACCTTTTCCACCCCGGCCCTGTAAAGCACGCACAACAATATCGAATAATAATTCAAACATCTAAGAAAAGATACGACAGAAATAAAAGTGAGAGTTAATTCAGTAATAATTCCAGCTAATGTTAGCATGTTTCCAGCAGCAACAACAACATCAGCGGCGGCGGTAGTAGTAGTAGTAGTAGTAGTAGTAGTAGTAGTAGTAGTAGTAGTAGTAGTAGTAGTAGTAGTAGTAGTAGTAGTAGTAGAAGTAGTAGTAGTAGTAGTAGTAGTAGTAGTAGAGGCAGTAGCAGCAGCAGTCGTAGCAGCAGCAGCAGCAGCAACACAAGTAACAAAACATATATGATTATTGATAGACCTTATTTTCCTCAGAAAGACATAGCTTTACTATGAACGCTTTACATCAACAAGGTACCATAGGGAGACAAGTACATGTAGCGATCACACATGCTTATTAGCTACCTTTGAAAAGGCTAATATCATCAGCAATATTTTATGACGGACAGTTGGCTCGAATATTATTACTACAAACGACGATAATGGACCTTTCTAAGTTTACCCATCTATCATATAACGCCATATGACATCATAAACGACTAATCATGACGTCATGAATGACTCGATATAGTCAGTCTTTAACGTTTAATAGTCCGACACGTTGTACGAATTAGATGTCTTTACCATTTAATAAAAAATCTGTTGAATATTTTGAAACTAATTTGACTCCCATAGGCAGCAACAGCGCCCAGTCAAATTGGTTTCAAAATATCTAACATCTTACCTGTATAGTTTTTATGGGAATTGATAGTCAGGGAGTTCAGGGAGTTCAGCCAACACGAGTGAGGTGTGGGCGGAGCTTACCTAGAGATGGGCGGGGCAAGGATAAAGCAGGAAAGGCTAATTACCTTTCACTTATTGCGTAATCTTAGAAGTCCTATTAAGCTAAAGATTTAGAGGCATTGCATATATATTTCTGATCAGCATTATTATATAACCTATCAAAGTACATGTACATACGGGATGGCGCCTGTCAAAGATAAGCAGATAGTATTTACAGTATCGTATTGCCATTAAACCATGACTAGCGCCCGTCAAAGCCTCAAAGATCAATAGATAGTATTTACGGTATCGATATAGAAATTAAACCATGGTTAGCGCCCGTCAAAGCCTCAAGGATCAATAGATAGTATTTACATAGATAGTATCTACGGTATCGGTATCGCCATTAATCCATGACTAGCGGCCGTCAAAGCCTCAAAGATCAACAGATAGTATTTACGGTATTAGTATTGCCATTAAACCATGCCAGCACTTGTCAACGCCTCAACGATCAATAGATAGTATTTACGGTATCGGTATCGCCATTAAACCATGGCTAGCCCTTGTCAAAGCATCAAAGATTAATAGATAGTATTTACAGTATCGGTATCGGTATTACATCATGGCTAGCACCCGTCAAAGCCTCAAAGATTAATAGATAGTATTTACGGTATCAGTATTGCCATTAAGCCATGCTAGCGCTTGTCAAAGCCTCAACGATTAATAGATAGTATTTACGGTATCGGTATTGCCATTAAACCATGCTAGTGCTTGTCAAAGCCTCAAAGATCAATAGATAGTATTTACGGTATCGGTATTGCCATTAAACCATGCTAGTGCTTGTCAAAGCCTCAAAGATTAATAGATAGTATTTACGGTATCGGTATTGCCATTAAACCATGCTAGTGCTTGTCAAAGCCTCAAAGATCAATAGATAGTATTTACGGTATCGGTATTGCCATTAAACCATGCTAGCGCTTGTCAAAGCCTCAAAGATCAATAGATAGTATTTACGGTATCGGTATTGCCATTAAACCATGCTAGCGCTTGTCAAAGCCTCAAAGATCAATAGATAGTATTTACGGTATCGGTATTGCCATTAAACCATGCTAGCGCTTGTCAAAGCCTCAAAGATCAATAGATAGTATTTACGGTATCGGTATTGCCATTAAACCATGCTAGCGCTTGTCAAAGCCTCAAAGATCAATAGATAGTATTTACGGTATCGGTATTGCCATTAAACCATGCTAGCGCTTGTCAAAGCCTCAAAGATCAATAGATAGTATTTACGGTATCGGTATTGCCATTAAACCATGCTAGCGCTTGTCAAAGCCTCAAAGATCAATAGATAGTATTTACGGTATCGGTATTGCCATTAAACCATGCTAGCGCTTGTCAAAGCCTCAAAGATCAATAGATAGTATTTACGGTATCGGTATTGCCATTAAACCATGCTAGCGCTTGTCAAAGCCTCAAAGATCAATAGATAGTATTTACGGTATCGGTATTGCCACTAAACCATGCTAGCGCTTGTCAAAGCCTCAAAGATCAATAGATAGTATTTACGGTATCGGTATTGCCATTAAACCATGCTAGCACTTGCCAAAGCCTCAAAGATCAATTGATAGTATTTACGGTATCGGTATTGCCATTAAACCATGCTAGCACTTGCCAAAGCCTCAAAGATCAATAGATAGTATTTACGGTATCGGTATTGCCATTAAACCATGCTAGCGCTTGTCAAAGCCTCAAAGATCAATAGATAGTATTTACGGTATCGGTATTGCCATTAAACCATGCTAGCGCTTGTCAAAGCCTCAAAGATCAATAGATAGTATTTACGGTATCGGTATTGCCATTAAACCATGCTAGCGCTTGTCAAAGCCTCAAAGATCAATAGATAGTATTTACGGTATCGATATCGCCATTAAACCATTTAACCCTCAAAGACCAGACAGAACACATTCTTTAAGACATAGGGAACATTCCGTTAACTATTTTTCCTGAGTTTAGCTAAAACCAACCTCTTTGATTCCCTTTTCAAAAGCCTTGGTAGCGAGCTTACCCGGACCTTCTACTGTTTTACCATCATCATTCGGGCCCCAGCTCGCGCTGTATACGTCAATGTAGGTGTGATTAAATGCAATGGATTCAGCTTCCAAGCTATCCGTCACCTTTCCGTCCAGCATTCTCACTCCTATAAAATAAACGCTCAGAAATGATTTTAACACTTTATCCATTGTATATTTATAAAACATTCGATTCTTTCATATAACTCTGCAGAAAATGATGATTATAAAACAGCCACGGTGATATCCATTTAGAAGACTCAGGAGAATGAGGCACCACTCTGGAATGTTGAGCTATCGGACCTACTTGAATTTAGTCAATAAAAACTGGTAATTTACTATGGCATTTGTTCACACAACTACACCCACCGTCCTGATCAAGTATACCACACCAATTTGTTGCTGACACTGTTTTAGCCTTCGAGTTCACCGTTATTAACCCGAGTTCGCCGTCTTGATAAACACTTGTAGATGAACATATCTGACGTCTCTGAGATTGTATGTCAGCAGCTAGGAAAATCTGCTGGATAAAGCTCCTTTGGATCCAGTATGTAGTCTCTCAGGAATCCAGTCATGTTCACGTAACTGGCAGGTTATTCCCTGCCTGTTAGCTACTCTGTAGGATCATGCTCTGCTTGTCCATACTCCCTGTTGCTTTTGACTCTTGTGTAAGATCATGCTATCACTGTCTTTGCATCCTGCTGGTCACTATGCAAATCTAGTGGGGATGGCCCCACTGGATCTATTAGACTCAGCTTAATAATTCTCACCAGTATCAGGAAGTCTATCAGTTCTCAGTAGCGTGCATAGTTTATTTTGTATTAGTTATTAAGCACAAGTGGGCATGTAGCTCCAGGCCCTGTGTAAATGTCTAGTAAAAGTATAAATGTGTATATAGAAATTGCCATTTGTTCAAGAAAACCGTGTCCATTGTCTTGACCAAGTGTACAAGTTCAACTGTAGCTGGCCTGATTTTTAGCCCTATATAAGTAAATGGATCTTGTCATTAAGTTCATGTAGGATTCAGATAGGCTTTCAGGAACAAAGCTGATCTCGCACCCTGCGGCTTTAGCTTGTCGTTATTTCAGAGTATAACAAGTGGATCAGCCAGCCGTATTTATAAATCTGAGTTGACCGTCATATATCGGAGTTCACCTCCTGGTTAATTATTTTTACTGAGCATACTTGATGCCTGTGTAATCACATCTATTCAAATCTGTTGGAAAATTCTCCTTCGGATCCGGTATTTAAATCCAGATGTGTACAGCTGTTTATACGATACTGGCAGAGATTACCCTGTCAGTATCCAGTAAAATGTATAGCCTATTTTGTTTTTATGACTTTAGCACAGGTGGACATGTTAGCTGTTCATGCGCCTCGTGCTGTTTAGCACTAGTGTAGATGTTTAGATATGCATAATATGTATATATGTATATATGATGTACATGCCAATTAAGTCGCCAGAAAGTTCCTACACCGGAAACAGTGACAAATAGTTATAAAAACAAGTATTTTGACCGACAAAAGGCCACACATGCCTCACACGTCGTAATGATGATGAAAACTTGTGGTCACCAGCTGGCCACTCACTTGGTCTACTCTAGAGTAGGATTGCTTTGATACCGATGAGTGATGCGTTATTGCTTATTAGCTGCCATCAGAATAAAATGGCGTAGGCCTGATGCGAAATCGTCAAAGGTTCGACGGTCAGTGTGTTTGTGTCAATATTTTGAAAACTAGTTTGAATGAGAGATGTTACAGCCAGAGGCAGCAACATCTCCCCGTTTCATAATATTGAACAGTTTACCTGTATGCTATAATTTTATAGTATTTAACAGCTCGCCTGTAGGTTATAGTTTTGTTATATTGAACAGCTCAACTGTAGGTTATAGTTCTATAATATTGAACAGCTTACCTGTAGGCTATAGTTTCATAATATTGAACAGTTTACCTGTAGGCTATAATTTCATAGTATTTAACAGCTCGCCTGTAGGTTATAGTTTTGTTATATTGAACAGCTCAACTGTAGGTTATAGTTCCATAATATTGAACAGCTTACCTGTAGGCTATAGTTTCATAATATTGAACAGCTTACCTGTAGATTATAGTTTTGTTATATTGCACAGCGTACCTGTTGGTTATAGTTCCATAATATTAAACAGTTTACCTGTATGCTATAGTTTCATAATATTGAATAATATTGTTATTGTTGAACAGCTCACATGTAGGCTATAGTTTCATAATATTGAACAGCTCACTTGTAGACTATAGTTTAATAATATTGACCAGCTTACCTGTAGGCTATAGTTTCATACTATTGAACAGTTTACCTGTAGGCTATAATTTCATAGTATTTAACAGCTCGCCTGTAGGTTATAGTTTTGTTATATTGAACTGCTCAACTGTAGGTTATAGTTCCATAATATTGAACAGCGTACCTGTAGGCTATAGTTTCATAATATTGAACAGCTTACCTGTAGGCTATAGCTTCATAATATTGACCAGCTTACCTGTAGATTATAGTTTTGTTATATTGCACAGCTTACCTGTAGGTTATAGTTCCATAATATTAAACAGCTTACCTGTATGCTATAGTTTCATAAAATTGAATAATATTGTTATTATTAACAGCTCACATGTAGGCTATAGTTTCATAATATTGAACAGCTCACTTGTGGACTATAGTTTAATAATATTGACCAGCTTACATGTAGGCTATAGTTTCGTAGTATTGAACAGCTCACTTGTAGGTTATAATCTCATAGTATTGAACAGCTCACTTGTAGGTTATAGTTTCATAATATTGAACAGCTTACATGTAGGCTATAGTTTCATACTATTGAACAGATTACCTGTAGACTATGGTTTCATAATACTGAATAGATTACCTGTAAGCTATAATTTTATAATATTGAATAGATTACCTGTAGGCTATAGTTTCGTAATATTGAACGGATTAGCTGTAGGCTATAGTTTCTTAATATTGAACAGATTACCCGTAGGCTATAGTTTCTTAATATTGAACAGCTTAGATGAAGGCTATATTTTCTTAATATTGATCAGCTTACCTGTAGGCTATCGTTTCTTAATATTGATCAGCTTACCTGTAGGCTATAGTTTCTTAATATTGAACAGCTTACCTGTAGGTTATAGTTTCTTAATATTGAACAGCTTACCTGTAGGTTATAGTTTCTTAATATTTTACAGCTTACCTGTAGGTTATAGTTTCTTAATATTTAACAGCTTACCTGTAGGTTATAGTTTCTTAATATTTAACAGATTACCTGTAGGTTATAGTTTCTGAATATTAAACAGTTTACCTGTAGGCTATAGTTTCATAATATTGAACAGCTTACCTATAGGCTATAGTTACTTAATATTGAACGGCTTACCTGTAGGCTATAGTTACCAAGAAAATTTATGTTCTGCGAATTCAGGGTGCAAAGTGTTAACAATCGATCAATTCAAAATCATGTACAAAAGGAGTGGAGCTTAGTCAGGAGTGGGCGAAGCATAGCTAGAAAGGGACTTTATTAACAAATCCAGCCACGAGTTGCAATTTACTTTGAGACGCCTCTCGCCTCGACTGCCTGTGATTCTGGTTGTTTCACATAGAGCAAGATGACCTCACATTGGTTCCATTGTTCCGCATAGATATCGCCTGAGAGGTCATCGGGAGTCAGTTTATCTGTGTGATTTACATACCAGAGATCTAGCATTTTATGTGGGAACATGATTCAAGAACCATAAACTGACCATCGTGACGTGCCACGGAACAGCATAGAGAGGTTATTAATGTCATCAATGAATGTCAACACACGATTGATAGCACTTTAACTGAATTTACATTGGTGATGATTAACGACGTGGACGCTGAAATACCAGCATCCGAATATCAACGCGCATTACATACTTTCAAACCTGTGCTCTGTGCTACAATATGGTGACTTGTTTAAGCAACTGTTCGGATTGCGACCCACTGTCTTCCGGAACCAGAACCTTATTAATGGAGGGTTCCAGCTTATCCGTCAATCATATGACGTCATAATCAACAACGTGACGTATAGGCTGACGTCATAATCAATTACCTGATGCATGCCTCGATGTAGTCCGTCTAAAACGCTTAATAGTCCGTCAGGTTGTACGAATTGTATGTCTTTATTATTTAATAAACATTCTGTTGAATATTTTGCAACTAATTTGTCTGCCATAGGCAGCAACAGCACCAAATCAAATTAGTTGCAAAATATTACCTGTATAGCTTTCTGGAAATTGAGATTCAGAGAAAGCAGGACGATTGATTTCCGCGGGGACAAGAGTAGGTGGAGCTTAGCTAGAGATGGGCGGGGCATAGCGAAAACTGGATCCCTCCACTCGCGACCAGATATATATATTATCAGGTTTTTATTTGCAATCGCTTACCTCCAATGTTAGCGTTGAATGCAACGCCCACACCGCATCGGCCGTTATTGGCAACCATTGCTATCTCACCAGCACATCGCGTACCATGTCTGGAAGTAGGAAATTGGGTTTTTTCTTTTGAGTAAAAAGAGAATGATTATTTGAAAATAATTCAATAGAGTACCCGACTATGATTAGGTCTATCCAGGTATCTGTCAGTACCGAGTAGTTGTTCCATAACATCTATACGTATGTTCATACTTTGCCAGAATCTGGTACCAGAACCGTTCCGTCTCACCAGATTTCTGTTAGAGCCGAGTACTAAACCAGTCACGTCTGTCCAGCAGATTTAGCCAACACCGAGTACCAACTAGTGTTCCGTATACGTATGCTAATTGGTATTCGAATATTCTTATAATTATATGAATGAATATTCGAATTATTCGAATATTTCAGATGAAAGCTAAATAAAACGAAATAGTGTCGGTAATCGTGTAAAACCTGCAAACATTTGTCGGAGAAAACTAGGATTGACACATGGACACCATTGGGTCCAATATGTGCCAGGTATCTGCCAAGTTTCCAGTCATTCTGTTTAAAACTGTGTTGAGAAAATGCAGCGTTCGCATTGCTATCATACATTTCCTATATTTCCTATGGGAGACACTTTGGGTTAAGAAAACTGATTTTTCCCTGTATGAGTGTACATCTCAGTCTGGACACGGATATATGTTACACTGGATCTTCTAATATGATCAATAAACGTCTATGATTAAAGAGAGTTCATTTCTGCTAATATCGAAACTTCTAACACTGATGACACAAAGAGTTATCGTGACACTAAGAAATGACCTTGATCTTTTATCCCAAACCAACCTGCTTCTTCGCGTAGTCGCAGTTCGAACATTTTCCTTGAGGGTCATGTAATATGATGTCATATGACGTCATAATCAACTACGTGACATGTAGGATCACGTCATAATCAATGACGTTATGGATGACGTAGATAAGTTCGTCACGAACACTTAATTGATGACGGACATTAAGAGCATCTAATAGGCCAAAGTAACTGGTCAGGCCATCAGGCGTACCTTTCTGGCAAAAACAACAATGGTAACTTTGAATAATAACGTCCAACCCACGTAGTTGTGATCCTAAATATCCATAATGAAAATTCTTATGCCATTCATTGATATCTCGAAAACCATTGGATTCAATTTAAAAATAATACCAAATCAAGTCAATATAGTACCTTGAAATTGGACATCTTTGACACTGATCGCACCAAACAAAACTTTGGCAGCCATTTTCAAAAGGAAATTTAATTTTCAATTCAATATAAGGCGAATTTGTCAATTTTCATAGATATTCGAATATTCGTATGATAAACGAATATTCGTTCATATTAATCTATTTGACTGAGTATTCGAATATTCGGACCGATCACGAGTATCAATAGTCCTTTCCAGGTTATACACCAATCATATGACGTCATAATCAACTACGTGACATGTAGGATGGCGTTATAATCAATGACGTTATGAATGACGTAGATAAGTTCGTCACGAAAACTTAATTGATAACGGACTATAAGATATGTTGTACGAATTGTATGTCTTTACTACTTAATAAACATTCTGTGGAATATTTTGAAACCAATTTGACTGGGCAGCAACAGCAACTAGTCAAATAAGTTTCAAAATATTCAACAGCTTCAGTTTTCTGAAAATAGATTGTCATGGAGTTCACGGATCGATCGATACCAATACGGAGAAATGTGGGTGGAGCCTAGCTAGAGAGTGACGTGGCATAGCTAAAACTGGATTCCTCCATTCAGTTATCTCTGGCCAGAGATCTGTTAGAGGCGATATACCAAACTAGTCACGTCTCTCAGGGTATCCACCAGAGAGGATTTCAACAGATTAGGCACACCAACACAACTCATCTCTAGTATACAAATCACATCATCCGTGATCCGCACAGATCCATTTCTTACTTGTTCTCATTCGTCTTTTCATAGCGAGGCATTGGGTCAGGGTCATCATCATTCATGTCATAGCTGGCATACGGATCCTAGGTACATAGAGAAGAGAAAGAAAGCCCAGCGTAAATACACCATCATTTTTCAGACCAGGATTTTCTAGTTGAAATCTTACGATCCACAGTTGACGAGACTGTGAAATTCATCAACATTCCTGGCGATCCACCTCATTGTAGCCACGTTAACCAGGTAGTAATGAAAGCGGGATTCAAAGGTGGTCGGATATCATACCAAAGAATGACTGAATGTTTTGACCACCGTAACAATGACTAGCAGTAAGCCACAATATTTGGTAATGGGGATAATCTCATAAATATTAATGCATTATTTTGTCCATATTACTGCTGCAATATCTTTCTTTCAAATTTGATTCAAAATGGTCAACAGAGTAGTCCATGCATCATAAGCAGGTCTGCTATATCTGATTCAATTGCCTGATGCGGTTAATTAAAATTCCTTGATATTAGAAACATATATATATATATATATATATATATATATATATATATATATATATATATATATATATATTATTGCAGACTCAATAGCTTAGTAACTAAACTCAATAACATCGATATTATAGTAGGGGCTTACGGATAATATGATGAACCTTTCACACCAATAACGGATTATTACAATGTTGGCGTATTAATACTACAGGCAGGCCATTTTGGAGCACAATATTCTAATTAAAGGGATGCATATTCACACCAAAATGCCTGAAGATAAATTTGTTAAAATTGTGGACTTTTAGAGGCTGAAATCGGGTGCCTGGATGGAATGAAACGAAAGAAATCTTAGCATAATTATGATGATTTCATTCTGTATAAATTATATTATATTTTTTTAGTTGTGAAATTGAAATAGGGACTCACGTCTCTAATTCAATTTCACAACTTAAAAGATTATATTAATTTATGCGTGGTGAAATCATCATATGTTAAGATTTATTTAGTTTCTTTACTCCTAGGCCCACATTTTAAATCTCAAAAGTCATACAATTCTGTTTATATGCATCTTTAGGCCTAATAATATTTTAATCAGCTGATTGCTCTCTCTCTCTCTCTCTCTCTCTCTCTCTCTCTCTCTCTCTCTCTCTCTCTCTCTCTCTCTCATATTTCCCTATCAATCCATCCATTCTCCCTCTCTCCTAAACAACTCAACCACCCATCTGCTGTCTTCGTCGCCGGCCCGCCGTCACTATCGCCGTCGACGTCGTCGTTATTATGTTGTTATTATTATATGTAATAATTGTGAATTTACATGGAAGTTTTGGTAATTATTTAAAAGAAGTATTAACTTATCCTAACATATAACAAAACAAAAATATAGCATGTTTTGTGCACTTACATAATTTTTGGCCAGGTCTGGGTGGGTACGTTCAATTCCTGTAAAAAATAACAATTTCGCACAATCACGTGACTAGAGACACATATTTATCATCTGCTCCAAATACTCGTGGGCGACAGACTAACGTTCAGCAGAGAAACAACGGTGCTGAAATCGGTTGCTGTTTAAGGCAGCGAAAGCTTTAAACAATACTCTTTCAGAACATAACCGGGCAATCTGTAATTTCTAACTTTATGTACACTTCTTTGGAATTTATTTTTGTTATTTCTGCTCAAGTAATTTATTCACGATCTCCTGAATTTTATTTGACAATCTAATCATCTATCTACCAATCAATTACGGGTTTGATTGTCCAACGAACCTTGTCACTGTTGAACCCCTATGTGCCACATGCTGACATGGGCGAAATGAAGTTGCTTTGAAATGAATATTTTGACTCATTATAAGAAAAAGTCTTAAACGCAATATGAATTTACTTCCCCTTTCTGACATAGCGCCAATGCAATGTGCGAGCCATTTAAAAATGGCACGTGCTAGTGACGTAATGTAGCGTAGTGGCCTGGCCGAAATATTCACTATCAGCAAGTATTCATCAGATTAGCGTACAGGCCATAAGATAGCACTTGTCCTAAATATCATCATCAGAACCAGATTTAGCCTTTTTGTGGCACAGGACTAATTAATTGTGGGGCGCTTATCAGCCTTTACTACTACTACTACTACTACTACTACTACTACTACTACTACTACTACTACTACTACTACTACTACTACCACCACTCCTCTGGATGCTGGGCTAGTGGGTAGGTAACTCGGCTCCCAAACGCTAGGCGAATCGGTGCCATAGAATAGGCTGGTTTGAGCCTCGCTCCGGTCGAAAATTGAAAAATATAAAAATTACATTCCAATATCGACTGTGCTATATCCTAGTACCAGCGCGTCGTCAATGACAGGGTTCCTAGAACTAATGCTTGCCGATAATAAAAACTACTACTACTACTTTTTTTTTTCTTTTTTTTTTGAAAATCCGACGCTGACGCAGTCGGATACACTTCCCGGAGGACCTCCTTTAAAAAAGGCTTGCAAACCCCCATATAAGATCGGTTGAAATAGCAGGCTTTATTAATAGAATAACAATACAAACCTAACATGTCAAAACAGTGCAAGCTAAAATACTCTATTATCATATACCACAACCGTGGCATAACTACATAGAAAACATAATTAATAAAGAGCTGATAACATAACATAATTCAACAAAGACATTGCTATTTGCACACCGTGTAGTAGTAGGCCCAAATGGCGAGCATAGCTAACCAACAAGTGGTAAAGCCACTCATCAATAATTCAGTAAGCTACTGCTAATCATTGATGCCATTGAGCCGATTCATGACCGGCAGGCTAAGTAGATCATATGTAGTTTAACGTAGCACACCGTATATACAGTAGTAGGGCCAAATGGCGAGTGCAGCTCGCCAACAAGTGGCGAGGTGACTCGTCAATAAGTAACAAAAAGTCACTCATTGACGCCAGTTAGCCAATTATTAAATACCCAACGGACGTAGTAGCCTTTATATAATATAATGCACAAAGCAAACGTATACAAACTATGACTACTTAGATGGCGCTCTGGGTTCACATTCTAAACTTACTTCATTGTAAGTTTTTGCAAATTACCCTGGAACAAATACACCTACAGTAAATATTTACAACAGGAAGCTAATTGTAAGATATCACACTCTGTTAACTTGAAAATCGGATCACCTCCAGAATATTGACATAATGCTCATTTGATATTTAAATATTCTGATCCCGAGGTTAGGATATTCATCAAGATTAGAGTCTCCTAAGGCATTACAATTTTAAAATAAAGGCAATTAAATTAAATTAAAATAGCATTTATCAATATACAGCAAGCAGCGAGTGTGCTAGCTTATACAAGTTCCACTTCTGATATTTTTAGATATCCGTATTCAATTGATACTAGGCCAGTTTTGCACCATACGTCTTTAAATCTACTTTCTCTCCCATGTTCTACTAGCCTGTAAAATTCACAATGAATGCAGTTTATCAACAATGATCGAAATATAGCTTGTATGGCTCTCTGATGGTTGTTGCCGGTTTTATATCTGGCCTCTGAACACCGATGCTTCCAGATGTCCCACACTCCTACAGAAAACAGGGTTATTAACAATTCTTTCTCCTTGCTATTAATGATTCGCCCGATAGTTGAGCAATCTTTGAACAAAATTGTTTCAGCCACTAAATTCACATATTTGGTTCCAAATTTAGCAAGGAGAATATTGATATATGCCCAAAAGCCTGTAGTTATGCGACACTGAGTAAATAGATGGTCTATCGTTTCCTCCTCAGTATTACATAATAAGCACCGGTCTGTACTTGATATTTTACACATATAAGTAAGATCGACCCATAGCCTTCGATGGAGTAATCGCCATGCCAGGTCCCGTGCATCTCCTGGTAGACAAGGTAGATGTATTGCTTTCCAGGCATTTTTCCAGTTCGTTGGCGTGCATCCTAAATTGTTCCAATGCCTAACCACAATAGGAGTCTGTCTCCGACTTTGCATTAGAATTCTATACCAGTCTCTAGATGCCATGTTGTATTTTATATGTTCTGACATAAATACTAATGTTGGTTGCAACATATCAATGTTGCCACGTGCTTTCGGCAATTTGAATCATACAGCAGGTATTGCATTCTTTATTGTAACAAATAAGCGCTGAGCATCAATATGTCTCATTGATGTTATTCTTGCTACATCTTGCATCGCAATCCATTTACGAGATTTCGGATTAACCAAGTCACGTAAATATTGAATACCATTTTTGGCCATAGAGGGCAAATATAATATATCATCATTATCACGAATCAACTCATTGCACCAAAGACGTTGCTCTAAGGCATCTTCCCAACAATTGGGTTGTGGCATTGATCGTGTAAATATTTTTAAGGCTTCGAGCTGTTCTTTATATACATTTGGAATCTTTTGGTGATTAGGTGGCAATTTATTGCACATAAATAAACATTCTACTGGAAATGGGTCAACGTACCTTTGGAGAAGTGCCCTTGAAACACTTGACAAAGATGAGTTTGAAGTAAGTAACTTATTAAAGAATTTCAATTTTAAAGAAGCACACTTTGCTGAAACATTAACCAAATCCAGGCCTCCGGCATGCTTTTCATTGGTGAGGATTGACTGTGATACTAAATGGGCTTTGTCCTCCCATAAGAAGGACAAAAGTAACGTGTTGATCTTTGACTCTACTGATTTGGGCATATGAACTACAGAAGCGGTATACCACAGTCCAGATAAAATTAAATTATTAAGGACAAATGTCCTGCCGAAGACAGTTAGGCGACGTCGTTTCCAATTTAGTAATGCACACTTTAGCTTGGATATCCTTTCTTCCCAGTTTAGTAATACATTTTGTTCTCTACTAAAGTAAATACCCAAACTTTTTATGACATCATTTGAGCAGTTAATATCCATCAAATTATCAGTTCTGCCCTTCCAATCGCCCAAAAACAATCCCTTAGATTTATCTTTATAGTCCTGATGCCTTTTGAAAATCTGTTAATACTCCATTTAAAATTCTAAAATCCGTATTTTTACCCGCAAATACAGTCGTATCATTTGCATATTGAGAAACCTTTAGTGGCCTTTCTACGCCACGTATACATATTCCTTGAAAGTCATTGCGTTGCCTCAATGTGGCCCCCAACGATTCCATAGCTATGACGAATAGAAGCGGGGACAGTGAGCAACCCTGTCTGACACCTCGTTCCAACACTAGGGGTTTGGATAGCTGATTGTTAACTAAATAGCAACTTGTTATATCAGTATATAAAATATTGACCCATTTAATAAATCTTGAACCAAAGCCAATATGGTCTAAAGACTTAAACAAGAAATCCCATTCTAGTCTGTCAAACGCCTTCTCGTTATCAAGTGCTATTATTGCTGCCGGGATACAATCCTTTTCAACTAATTGAATAAGGTCCCGTATAAGCAAAGTGTTGTTTAATATTGATCTTCCTGGCACAGAGCAGGTTTGATCATCATGAATGACTTCGCCTAGGACTGCGCCAAGTTTTAATGTTAGTGCCCGAGTAATAATCTTATAATCTACACAGAGTAGAGAGATTGGTCTATGATTCTGTATTTTATTTCTGTCACCCCTCTTGTATATAAGCCGAACATATGCTTGGGCCATCGATGTAGGGAGATGCCCGTACTTAAAAATGCCGGTTGCTATTTCTTCTAATACTGGCCCAAATATGTGTCAGAATGTTTGATAAAATTCAACTGGAAGTCCGTCACATCCAGGAGACCTTTCTAACTTCATAGCTTTGAGGGATTTTGTCAAATCATCAATTGTTATTGATTGGTCACAGCTTTCGCGACATGAATCTGGAAGTCTTTTCGTTATATTAGCTAAAACATCTCTAGTTGCAGTTTCCTCGCTTCCCTCAGATTTATACAATGATTTGTAAAATTCGGATACTGTTTCAATCATTTCTGCATTTGAGCACACTGATACTCCATCATTAGTCTTCAGTGAGCGCATTAATTTCTCTATACCTCTTGCTTTTTCCAAGATACAAAAGTAACGTGTAGGCTTTTCGCCCTCGGTGTGCATTTGTGCTCTTGACCTTATTTTGGCGCCATCAAACTGATATTGCTCTATTTCATTTAGTCTACCTTTTAATTTAACTAATAGTTCGTAATAATTATATTCCCCATCATTAATTTTCTTGTTAATTTTACACAACGACCTCTGAAGCGCCTTTTTACGCTTTCGTATTTCACGTGCCTTCCTAATGGAATACTGCCTTGAAATATATTTCAGGTCTGATTTAGCATCTTCCCACCAGTCTGTTATACATTCATACGAACCTCTTCTTTCATCCCAATGCCTCCAACAACTTTCCACACATTTGCGGTAGCAACTATCTCGTAGCAATGCTACATTAAGTTTCCAAAATCCATCTCCTCGTTTGACCCAGTCAGCATTGTCTAATGTGATGGAAAACATATTGTGATCAGAGAAAGTTACTGGTTTTATGTTAGTTTTACACATGTAACCTTTCAATGAACGTTCTACATAGATCCTGTCTAACCTTGAAGCTAACCTTCCATCGGTTGAAAACCAAGTAAATTCCTGGCCTTCTGGATTTTCAATCCGATAAGTGTCTAACAAGCTTTTATTTTCACAAATGTGTTTCAAAATATTATGCGATGTGTCATTAAAATTAGACCTAGAGTTTCTGTCTTTAGCCTCGTCTAATATGCAATTAAAGTCACCGCCCATAATTAGGTTTTCAGGCGTTCTGTCTTGAATTATTGTGGAAACATCATTTAGAAATTCACGGCGCAATTGATGAGAGGTAGGTGCATAAAGGCACATCAAATTTAAACTTGTGTTTAGTACATCAATTGATACACAAATCTATCGTCCATTTGGATCTGATGACGACGATATAACGTCAACATAGTTGAGACAGCGGGGCAGGATAAGAATGGCCACTCCCGCACTATTATCTTGTGATAAAGAAAAAAAAATCTGCCCTTTTGAAATATCTTTGAGAGATTCATACACTTCAGCTTTTTGAATTTTGGTCTCTTGTAGAAAAGCAATATCAACTCTCTCATTTGCTAATTCTTCAAGCAAGATGGTGCAGATAATCATAATTTGTAAAATGATGTTTACAACCGCCATCATTAGATTACCTAGATTTGGGTTTTTGGCTCGTTTCTTAGACCATTTACCTAATTTTCCTTCGAATTCAATATTTCCTAGTTCTACCACAGACAAATATACATATTTGGAAATATCAGAATCATGGCGCAGTAGACGATATTTCACGCCTCTCGCCGTTACATATGGCACTAACACTTCACCCCGTTCTGATCGGTACATTACCATTTCATCTTTCATCTGTGAACTCTGTGTTTGAATGGACACATTTGATTCTGCAACTGACATTGTATCATCATCCATATCATTTACTTCAATCTCAGATTCTGAGCTATTGTCTTCTTTATGACGCTTATTGCTACTTACGTAACATTTGGCAGGAGCATCATTTACCATATCTTCAAGCTGACTTAAATCAAGTGGGCTTAGCGGAAAATCGACTGAACTTTCTGTCTTCTGAGTCCTAAACTTATCCTGTCCTAATTTTAATTCATTTTCTAAGGAATTGTAAACTGGCTCTTCTGTAAGATCATCATTTTCCTGCGTGTCTTTTACAGCAACGTTTGGCTCCACTGCATTTTGAGTATTTTCTTGGCTTAAGGTTATACCCTCCTCTAATACATGAATTTCATCAACTGTAGTTACTTTAACAGGATTTGATGATTTGTTTGTGTCATTTACAGTGGCTTGAACCAAAACAACAGCTTCCGTAGCGGTTGCTTCAGAAGCATTTGACTCAGTTGCATCCTTTAATGGGCGATTATCTCCTGATACTGAGGGCTTGTTTTGATTTTTTGGACAGCGCCATTTAAAATGGTCAACTGAACCACAGAGCAAACATTTGTTTCGATTGGGACAATCTGTTGCCAAATGGTCAGTACTTAGGCAGATCAGGCATTCTTTAATTTGCCCTCTATACCATAAGGGCAGGACAAAGCTGCCATCAAGCATCAATCTGCTTGGTAAAGGGCCATCCACTTTATCAAACCAAATACGTCTTACACCGTTTTCTAGCGTTCTGTCAAAGGGATACGTTTCCAGTTCAATCTTTTGCACTTTGCCATACTTCTTGAGTTCACTCATGATTCTGTCATCTGGAATTTCTAGTGGAACTTTCATCTTCACTAGCAACCTATCTGACTCGATTTCCTCTACGTTACAAACTTCACCTTTTACAATAAGAACATCTTCCAGAAGCTTTACCTTGACCTCCTCATTTGACACTGTTACATTCCATACAGTTTTAATAACATTGATAAGCCCCTGCAAAGTAGCAGGTCCTGCGCCAACGACGTCTTTTAACCCATGATACACGTCGATAGCCGTGACACCCCACCCCTTAGTTGTTATTTTACGGCTTAGGGTACGCTTATAGGTTGCCATGGTGGTTTATCAAAGGAGGAACCCCATACTACAACAATATAAAATAAATATATACTTATATAACACCAGGACGTCAAGAAGAGCTAAACACTAAATAAATAGTGTCCCCTTTTGAAACCCTGACGTATACCAACAAATATATGAATAGAGAGTACAGTCGTATATTTGTTAGTTCGAACCACTTTCTAAGTGGTTCATTACACCTAGCCGATTAAAGTATACTAACAAATATATGAATAGATAGTACAGTCATATATTTGTTAGTCTGTTCGAGTTGACCGGGGACAGCCAACTGACTATAAGGATTTATATAGTTAAAGAACTAGGCTTGTGCTTACAAATGACAAAGGAATTAAATCCACTCACTCAAGCGATCTTGCCAAATATAATGCGCTAGCCTACGAACTATAGAAATAGCAGACTGGCGCGGGGAGAAATGTATTGCATTGACCACAGTAAGCGGAGCCCTATTAAATGGCGGAAACCGCCAGCTAAGAGGAATGGAGACACAAAATGCGCTCAAACGAAGACAAGAATTTACAAATTAAACATAAAGTTTGAAAGGAAATACTAATACGAAATAAATGTATAAAATGTATCTACAAAATCGCGCTAGAAACTAGCAAATTCGGGCAGCAATTGCAGAGCTAAATAAACGCGTGCGTTCACTTCGACGACTACTACTACTACTACTACTACTACTACTACTACTACTACTACTACTACTACTACTACTACTACTACTACTACTACTCCTACTACTACTACTACTACTACTACTACTACTACTACTACTTACTTACTTACTTACTACTACTTACTACTACTACTACTACTACTTACTGACTTACTTACTTACTTACTTACTACAATTTATTACTACTACTATCCCACAAAATAATAAATTTTTTACGTATGTGTCAAAATGCTGTTGAATATTTGACTGAAAGCTGGTGCTGCCTAAGGCTTCCTAAGGCAGCACCAAAAGTTTCAAAATATGATAATTGTTTTTGAATTTAGGGCTCGGTACTTTCCTGGACACCGCTCGGCTGTAGCCCAGTTAGCCCTAGCCTTGATCATCCTCAACGCCATGCTGAGTTCCTTAACCAGACATGAGCAAAAAAAAGGGGTCTGACAAATGTCAGGTCGATAGTTATAATATTATTGCCATCTCATAATCCCCGTTCTACAACCGCGTCTCTGACCTCTTCCGCGGAATCGGAATTTCATTAACCCAGACATCTAGATAGAGAGACGTGCGGTATGCGCTGCTGTGTTGTGGAAATGGAGGGATCAGAACTATCACTCAAGTTATTGAGGTCAAAATCCATTACGTCACTAGTTAGCTGACGTCATAATCATAATGACGTGTAGCTTCGGCAGGAAAACCAAAGTCCGTCACTAGTGTACGAATTGTATGAATTTACAGTTTAATAAACATGCAATTGAATATTTTGAAATTAAATCACTAGAACTGTCCAAAAATTGTATGACGTGCTACTAAAGCTGAAGAAAAGTACGCGAATCTCCATGGCTTATGGCGAGTTAGGCAAACTCCCATACAATTCATCATCCAGTGCAATATGATACGTCGTCAATGCTGGATACAGGAACCTTTCATAACTCCTCTACCTTTGCGCATTAGAATACACGCAAATAAATAATATACAGATCTAATGGTTCATATAGTAGCTTAGGTCGAACCATTGAGTCAAATAATATACATTGCAAATCGTTTGGAATATTAAAGTGATTAGCGCAAACATAGCTTTATTTCCGGTATATTTGAATATACCGCCAAAGAAAAGATATACATCTACTATTTCTTGTTCCCAGGTGCCTAATTGAAAATTTGGTTGACTTTTTTTCTTTCGTTTTTCAAAGATTATTTTTTAGTTTTCTTCGCGATTCAATTTTAATTTATTATTTTGACAATCATTAAATGTATACACCTGTGCAAAAGTTAAGCACCACCCTATTTTTACGCACACGCGAGGGTATATTCATGTGCTATGAAGAAAGCAATAGCATAAACATTTATGTACCCATCCATCTTAGTGCAAGAGGTAATAATGCAACTAGAGGAAAGCTG
The DNA here is from genome assembly GCA_034401795.1 of Chaetoderma sp. LZ-2023a. Lineage (NCBI taxonomy): Eukaryota > Metazoa > Mollusca > Caudofoveata > Chaetodermatida > Chaetodermatidae > Chaetoderma > Chaetoderma sp. LZ-2023a. The sequence goes on from CM067360.1 coordinate 4,706,093, forward strand.
ATTATGATGGTGGGGAAACACCGTAGGTTTTTGTTTGAACTTGAAAACGAGGCCTGAATATGGTTACGTTGACACAACTGACAACTATTGCCCTACAGTTGACACACGTGGCTAGATTGTCATTAATGGTGTCTGAAAACGAAGTTTAACATCTGTGCACGAGTTTGAGACTGTCATTATTAATACCGGGTATATCCACCTTGTGCCTGGATGACGGCCTGGACACGCCGTCTCATGCTGGTCACCAACCGACTGATACGCCATTGTGGTATTCGTTGCCATTCAAGATGGAGTGCGTCTGTTAATTCCTGTAGGTTCTGCACAGGAGGATCCCTCCTTCTCACCATGTTGCCTAGAATGTCCCAGATATGCTCAATAGGGTTCATGTCAGGGCTCCTTGCTGGCCATGGTAGGGTTTCGATGGCATTCTGGCGGAGGTATTCATGCACAGCTCTAGCACGATGTGGTCGGGCGTTGTCATCCATGAATATAGGGTGGGTTCCAGGTGCATGATTTACAAAATGAGGGACCACAACTCTATCCAGTATGGAATCTTGATATCTTTGTCCATTTAGTGTTCCAGGTACAGTCAACAGATCCAGCTTACAATCAAATGAGATGCACCCCCATATCATAACGGAACCTCCACCAAATGGAACTTCTTCCATGATGTTACGTTTGTCGTACGCCGTGCGTCTGGACCTCCATACACGAGTTCGACCATCTGTGGCATGAAGCAGGAACCGACTTTCATCGGACCAGTGTACCCGTCTCCAGGATCTCATGTTCCAGTGTCTTCTTTCGTTGCACCACCTCAGACGCTCCTCTTTGTGGTGTGCAGTGAGGAGAGGACGTCTGACAGGTCTCCTAGCTTTCATGCCAGCAGCATACAGTCTCCTTTTGACGGTAGACATTGACACTCTATTGCGCGTTTCCCATTGCTGGCTGAGCACTCTGCTGTTGGTGAATGGAGATCTCCTAACAAGGCGTACTAGGGCTCGATCATCACGGGCAGTGGTCTTCTTCGGTCTTCCAGATCTAGGCCTGTCCTTCACCTCGTTAGTTTGCCCATGTTTTGCAATCAAACGACTGATTACAGTATGGTTAATGTTCAGCTGTCTGCCAATCTCTCTGCATGACATACCAGTGGTATGCATGCCTATGATTTGCCATTTCACACGATCACTTAACCTTCGTCTTGCCATAGCGGTTCACAATCAAGAGCTAATTCTCTCTGTACAAATAAACCACGGTCATGAACACAAAATTCCTAATCTTGTCGCCTAAATCTGTATGTAATGTTCTACACCTCAAACTGGACTTTTACATAATTGAACACGTGTGCTGTTTCCCGCCACGCACGGACATCAAGCGGCGTGAAGTCATGCATGCATGTGCATTTCGTACTTGGAATTATGTCAGCTAACGCGGGGACAAAAAGTATGGCAGCCTAATTGTACCATCATGTTTCTACGTTCTATTGTTTTTGCTGGTGCTTAACTTTTGCACAGGTGTATATTTAGTGCTCTTTGTAGCGATTCTGCTGAATCTTCGGTTAGAGGAGCGTCATCTGCAGAACGCAAGACCAAAAAATATAAATTAATAAACATGTACCTTGTCTGCTAGTTGACATAAAGATGTAAGTCTAGAATTTCTGTGTTCTTTTAGATAACCTTCGAGATAATTTATAAAAAGAGAAAATAGTATGGGGGAAACGTTCTCTCCCCGTCTCACGCCGGTCTTGCATGCACCATGTTTGAATGATTCAAAATTGTGAAAAACGAATGAGGAGATTGATTTATACATATTAATAATTATATTGAAACATTTGCCAGATATGCCGTTTTTAGAAGTTTGCTACATAAGGAAGCACTCCACGCTGTATCGAAGGCTTTTTCGAAGTCAATAAAGTAGAAGTACAATTTTTTTGTGAAAATAACAATTCTACGATAATATATAATGCAAAGATATTTCGTAACGCGGACATAATTTTCCTAAAACCCGATTGTGATTCAGTTATGATTTAATATTGTTCTGTAAATCCTCTTAATCTGTCGTTTAGCATCGATGTGAACAGCTTCTCAATACAGCTTAATGATGTTTTGGTCGCTAATTCACCTTTCCAGTGTATCTATCGATCATCTGACCTCGTATGATGTCATAATCAGCTCAGCGCGTGTATGATGACGTCACAATCATTACGCCACAAAGGTTTCCATATAGACCGTCATCAAATCTCAAACAGTCCGACACGTTTTATAAATTATATGTCTGTAATTCTTTGCTAGTTGATAAATATGCTGTTGAATATTTTGAAACTAATTTGACTGGGCGCTGTTGCTGCAGCAACAGCACCCAGTCAAATTAGTTTCAAAATATTCAACAGCTTACATGTGTAGTTTTTTTGGAAATTGATAGTCAGGGTATTCAGAGATCGATCGATCCCAACACGAGCGAGGTGTGGGTGGAGCTTAGCTAGAGATGGGCGGGGCATAGCTAAAACCGGAAAGGTCTATTGCATGGGTCGAGTTAACTACTTTTGTTTTTATATATTGGAATTATTTTGTTATCGTAATTATCAGTATTTTGTGTTATCAACGTCATGGTCATCATCATTATCAGTATCTTCATCGTCATTACAATCGTCATTATTAGTAATCTGTGATGCAATCGCAAATTATTAAAATCACTCAGGATCTTTCTTCTTATTCTTCGTCAAAAAATTTTGCACCGTATCTCCTCCTATAGTTTTCATCCGATCAGCTCCAAACTTGGTCAACTTCTGCAATCCAGTCTGGAATCGCGGGCTATTAAAAAAATTGGATCCGCCCAATAGTTTTCGAGCAACACACCTTTGAGTGGGCAAAAGGTCCAATAGGAAATGTATGGGCGGGGGGTGGGGGGGGGGTCAGTATTGATCTTTAAACTGCTACTACACCTAGAGTTTTGATCTGATCGCTACCATACTTGGTGAGGATGTTACCACTGGCGATTTGTTTGTTGAAACTTTTTTTTTCAAAATGTCCGCCAGACCTTTAACTCCCATAGGAAATGTATGGTTGTTTTTTTCAATATGAATCTTTGAAGTGCTACTACACCGTGAGTTTTGATCGGATCACTCCCATACTTGGTGAGGATGTTGCCACTGATGATTATCTTTAAAAAAAAAAATTTTCTAAATAGTCGCCATGTAAAACTTTTGGGCAAAAATGGCAGTTTTCGTTTTTTGCAAAAATGAACTCGAGATGAATTTTTTTTCAAAATGACGATCAGGCGCACCTTTTTAGGTCAAAAGTACCAATTTTATTTTTTTGGCAGAAATTTTTTCAAAATGGCCGCCATAATTATTATTGTCTCCGATCGACTGGAAACTTGGTGAACTTCTGGGTCTTATATTGCCTTTAGTTGGTGTCAAATTTAAAGTTGATCCACCAAATATCTTCTGGGAAAACAGCTTTTCCGTGCCACATATTCCCATAGTGAACCTATGGGAACAATATTTGAACAACGTTTTCGCCTAGATTTTTCTTCCGATTCGCTCCAATCCTGGCCAGATCCTAGAACTTTGAGAGATCTAAATAAATTTGAATACAGATTTTAATATCTCTCTTGGGGTCAAGGTCATTCACGAGTACAAATCTGCAGCTTTCATGTTTGGCATAAGTTACCTGCCTTTCATCATGCAACTTCATGGTAGTAGCCCCCCCCCCCCCCCACCCCCGACTCTCGTTATAATAACCTTTTATTCTTAGGGTCAAGGTGACCTGGAGTTTTATTGGATCAGCACCAGGCATGTTCAATGGTCATCTAAGAAGAGGCTTTATGCTATTTCTTCATGGCCAGACATCTCAGATTTACAGTTACTTCAGTAAATATCTTATAGTTACTATTGTTATTTTATACGTATTATCATTATTGTATTAGCAGTATTATTATCACCGTTATTATCATTGTTATTGTCATAATTATTACTACCATTAAACTAATTTCCGGACAAAGAATTATGACAACCTGGTCGCCTTGGTATTTCTTATCCGTCAGTCCAAATAAAGCACTAGCATTTGCTTCCAAAAGCAGGGGGAGGGGGGTCTATATTTAAAACCAACCCTTACCGTCATCCAGAACTGTCACGACCACACCTCTTCCTGTGATACCGTTCGCCCACACCGGAAGTACATGCAAATCCAGCTTTGGTTGATCTGTGCCATTGCGCATGTCTCGCTGGGAGCGGAGAAAACATTATAGATTCATTAACTGGAGTTATTCAAGAGGCACTCTTAAACATAAATACTACCTATAAATGTTGCTGTTGTTGGTGGTGGTGTTTGCAGTAGTGGCGGTAGGGTGGGGGTGGATAGGGTGGATGGGGTGGTGGTGGTGGTGGGGTCAATGACGGTTGTGGTGGTGGTGGTAGTGGTGGAAGTGGTGATTGCGGCGGCGGCGGCGGCGGCGGCGGCGGCGGCGGCTGTGGTGGTGGTGGTGGTGGTGGTGGCGGTGGTAGTTGTCGTGGTTGTGGTGGTGGTGGTGGTGGTTCTGGCTGTGATTGTGGTCGTGATTGTGGTGGTGGTGGTGGTGGTGGTGGTGGTGGTGGTGGTGGTGGTGGTGGTGGTGGTGGTTTGGGTAGTGGTTGTGTTGGTGATTGCGTTGCTGGTGGTCGTATTGGTGGTGGCGGCGGCGGCGGCGGTAGTGCTGGTGGTGGTGGTGCTAGTGGTGATTGTGGGGTTTGTGGTAGTGATTGCGGTGGTGGTTTTAGTGGTGGTGGGCGTGGTGGTGGTGGTGGTGATTGCTGTGGTGGTGGGTCGTGGTGGGTGGTGGTTGTGGTGGTGGTGTTGGTGGTGTTGGTGGTGTTGGTGGTGGTGGTGGTGGTGGTGGTGGTGGTGATGGTGGTGGTTGTGATTGTGGTGGTGGTGATTGCAGTGGTGGTGGTGGTTGTGATGGGGGTGGGGGTGGGGTGGGGCTGGTGGTGTTGGTGGTGTTGGTGATTGCGGCATTGGTGGTTGTTGTGGCGGTGGCGGCGGCGGCGGTGGCGGTGGCGGCGGCGGCGGCGGTGGGTGGTAGTATTCTCGTTATAATATTAATTCTTTGAGTACCACATACTTGACGCGAGAATTTCTCTACCATGTATAATATGGAATATTATATTGAATATCGTGTTAGTAATATGACACAAAAACTACAAATTGTAAGATTATCTTGAAGATGTTTCAGGAGGTGACGGAATTATTTCAAAGTATTAAAGCTAGCACAGATAGCACCGAGCCAGGACTGGACCAATACCGGGCTGTATTACAATACGGCCCGTTATTGGCGCTGTATAGGTCCAGTAAGGCAAGTTTAAAGCGAAACTAATATGTGTGACAGAACTATTGACCGTGTAGAAACATGTTTGACCATTAAAGATAACCCGTATGTTGTGACAGTCAACGAGTAGAGTGACCACGCCCATATTCACAATTCACCTTTCCAGAGTATCCATCTATCATCTGACGTAATATGACGTCATAATCAGCTAAGCCGCGTATATGATGACGTCATAATCATTACGTCATAAATGAGTCTATTTGGCCCGTGTTTAACTCTTAATAATCTGACATAGTGTACGAATTGTATGTCTTTACTATTTTCTGTTGAATATTTTGAAACTAATTTGACTGGGCGCTGTTGCTGCCATAGGCAGTAACAGCGCCCAGTCAAATTAATTTCAAAATATTCAATAGCTTACCTGTATAGCTTTATATGAAATTGACAGTCAGGGAGTTCAGAGATCGATCGATCCCAACACGGACCTGGTGTGGGTGGAGCTTAGATTGAGACGGGCGGGGCATAGCTAAAGGTGGAACGGTCCATTAGTACCAGCTTTTCCTCAACATTATTTACAGAAGTAACTCGTTAGCGCCACGTTTTTCGAAGAGATTATGTCGTTCCGCCACTCCGTCTGTACGGAAATTGATTGTAATGCAACTCCTCCGAAAACGTTGGACGGAATTCAAACAAATTTGGCATGTGAGTTCCCATGTGATTGCGATGTGCAAGAGGACATTTACATTTGGCTCCGAGCCGGGCAAGGAAAGTACCGTTATTAGTTTGGTTGGCGTCTATCGAGTACCTGATCCCAGATCGAATTCAGACCATATCTAGGATGGTTTATATTTTAGTTTATTATCGGTGGCTTTTACACGGGTACATATACATACTTAGGCGTAAACCTGGTACCGGGTTCTCAGGTTAAGTGGTCCTAAGTGCTAGCCACTACACCAAGCCGCCGCCTCTTGTTCCGCGCAGAGACGGGGTTGGGGTGCGGTGTGTGGTTGTGTGGTGGTGTGGGTGAGGGGGTGGTCGTGGTGGAGGAGGCGGATGTGAGGGTCAATATGTCAATCATTAACCTGGGGAAATTGATTATAAACCAACTCTTCAGAAACGGTTGGACGGAATTCAGCCAAATTTCGTATGTTAAATTACACATATGATTGGGGAGTGCGCTAAGACTTTTACGTTTGGCTCGAAGCCCATGGGGGTGGGGGTGGGGGTGGGGTGGGGTGGGGTGGGGTGGGGTGGGGGTGGGGTGGGGGTGGGGTGGGGGTGTCAAAATGTCAAAGCGATAAGTGTGGTGGATTTGCGATGGCGCATCATCGACCATCATATCTAGTTACGTGGTCAAATTGACGTCAATACATCAGGACTCAGTGATTGCATATGTACCGCGATCCCATCCGTTCTATAGTTTCTAGCACAAATAATGTTAATCATTGAGCCACGTGACTAGCAATGTGCGTGTAATTGCATTACTTACGAGGTACCATTGTTTATTCCAATCAGGGTCGTTGAAACTCATACTCCGATACAGACGTTCTTCAGCACGCTTCTCACTCACGGCATCCCTCTTCACGCGTAGCCTAGCAACTTGCTGTTCCGCCCACTGTACCTGCACATGGAAGAGGAGGAACACTACCAGCCAAGCGCACTAGAGATAAGACTTTTTTTTTAAATACGACAAGCAATCTCTTGAATATTTTAAAATTAATTTGACTGGATTGTGTTGCTGCCAAATTGGGACCAAACTAATTTGACCGAAGTGAATATATTACTCGTATGATTGCTCGAAACTGAGTTTTGGATTGCAAATGAATTTTAGCCCTAGAATTGGAGATTAGGTCAATATGCATTCCGCGCTTTGAGTCAATTTCCGTTACGCATTTAACTTAATTATGAATCGTGATGCCATGGCCTCGAGATGATATACAGTATTTATTGCATAAGGATCATTCTGTGCGTCTGTTTGTCTACGTGCGGCTGTTTCTAGGAAACCATTTAAGCTGATTTGGTAGCATCATCAGCACAATACGCCAATAAATTAACATTGACAACCATGTATTAACTACGTTTTCTAACAATCAGTTACAAAATAACAAAATATGCCACATTTGTTGATGACACACAAGGGACCGTTCAAAAGTCGATCATTTCTAATTTCTCTGAATACATTTCCACTCCTACCTTGTACATGTACACCTGAAACTACGGTACGGTCTTGTTTGTTTGATTGCAATATAATGTGTAAGCATCCATCCATTGATAAGCTGGGGGACGCACGGTGTCTTGAATTAAACCACACAAATGCGCAGTTTTGAAAGTAGAGTTCTACAACAGTCAGGTAAAACTCACTTTGTCTGCATCTCTGAAATATCTAAAAGGCGCGTGCGTGCGTGCATGTGCGTGTGTGCGCGTGTCTTTGTTTATTCTGGGTATGACTGGTCAATTTAAGCCAATAATATTATGCCATTCAGCAGGTGAGCCCGAATTACAATTATTATTAACGAAAAGCCATTCCGCATATATATATATATATATATATATATATATATATATATATATATATATATATATATATATATATATATATATATATATATATATATATATATATATATATATATATACTCCATGGTCAATCAATCAAGTTTATATATATACTCCATGGTCAATCAATCAAGTTTATATATATACTCCATGGTAAATCAATCAAGTTTATTCCTCATAGAAATACGACATTGTTTTAGAGAGGATATGTACAGTCTTTCTAATAAATAATATAAGTATCGTTATCATTATTGTTACGATGGCAACAACAGCGTCCAGTCAAATTAGTTTCAAAATATTCAACAGCATGTATATTAGATAGTAAAGACATACAATTCGTACAGCAACGCTTAGTCCTTCATAATGTATGCGTTCGTGATGAACCTTTCTACATGATTCATGACGTCATTGATTTTGACGCCATCCTACATGTCACATAGTAGAATATGACGACATATGATGGATGGATAAATTGGAACGGTCAATTGCACTGAACTAAAACTGCATATGAAGAGGTTAGATGCAGAACGAGATATATCTATTTTTTTAAACCAGAAAAATTGTCCATGTAATTGTTTATATATGGTCAAACTGTGGCAAACACCATTTTCATTCATTGTAAAATGAGATATAGCCTATCCAATTGGCCAATCAGTGTGAATAACGTATATCCCATTTGATCAAAAAATATTACTACCCAACTACAATTACTATGTGTTATAGAATTGACGTTTATCGCATTTTGCATCTAAGCTCTTCGCATCTACTTCTGTAAATATGCTGGCTTGAAAATCTAAGAAACGTAACAAAGAATTGTTTGCTAATGGATCTAGAACGGCCGCGGGATCAATCATTCCTTTTCAAGTTGTGTATAATCTTACTTCAAATAATTACAAAATATATATGCTTATGAAATGTGATAATAAGAGAATTATGTGACACATTTCACGATTGTTGTTTTTCAACGCTGATACCATCAGGCGCTTGTCAGATTCTCGTCTGCGCGGCGACAGGAAATATGTTTCCTGGCTAACCGAGGTAATGAAGAGATTAACGACCCGCTGTTTGCTTGTTTACCCGCTACGTAAATTGAAAATCAATATGTGGCCCATCCGCTCTCAATCCGCCATTCTAGACATGCCCCGAGAATAGTCCTGAGAATAATAGACTCTGAGGGGCACTGGAATAACGGAAGAACTAGGATAGCTATAGGAATCCATAGGGAAACATTGCCAGTGTTCTATGAATCTATTGTCTCAGTTTTGTTCGTGTATAAGTAATTTGTATTCGGAGAGAATATAAGTATAATCATGAATTATATGGCTTATGTTTGATTGGAATATGTATAATATCGCCAGTGAACGCACATGTAGTTCCTGAATACTGAACATTTATATGAGGAATATCATCCTTAACGCGTTTACCAATGATTTCCCGAGCAAGCCATATAATTTGGGGCACTTGTGCTCCCTCCTCCCCGCTTCAATAATTTCAGCTTTGTCCTTCTCGATAAATTCATGATCAACTAACATCCCGCACTAATTCAAAAGCCCACCGCCATATTACGCCCCAAAATGCATTTTGCACCCCAGATTTGAGAATCTGGCTCCCACACTGTTACACATATCAAAGAAATTTGCTCAGGTATATAGGCAGAAGGAATCGATGTATGAACACTTGTAACATGAATACGGTTAGTCATGAAAAGAATCACAGTGGAATCTATGACTAGCAGAGTAACAGTGCTACCACAACTTCGTATGTGGTTTAACACAGTTTATTGACTCTTTAACACTTATATCAGTCAAACACAGCTTCCGCAGTTGTCTTGAGAAATGCCCATTTGCAGACCACGACAAGACTATTTTTTGAAAGTTTACCACTGGAATGGCTGGCTCGATAACCGGATAATGGACATTTTCTTCAACAAACTTGAGTGTTAAAGTAGGGGTCATGTCAGTAGGTCTAAGACGTGTATTATTAACTACAGGCAATGCGCCTAGTATCATTTGTTTTAATGACGAGGCGATTTACATAATAGAAAGGATTAACCTAAAGAACACTTAGATGATATCACAATACGTAGTCCTATTGTGTGAATGTGGGTACAACAGATATGAAATTATGCAGAAGAACGGTAAGTCCCAGTGAGGGCTTGGCTATACAATTGGAGGTGTCAAAGGTATTTAAACGCCCGGTATATATATTATATGCGGTGTATTGACGGACGAAAACATAGACAAGTGCTTCTTCACTTAGATTCCCTTTGTCACAAAGAAGCTCTTTTGTCATAAGCGTTTTGGAAGAGGGGGGGGGGGTGGGGGTGGGTAGGGGAGGGGGTATTCTGTGTTAGTTCGTTCTAAGGTCATAATCGTTTTTTGATATAGAATTGGCAGTGGAGAAGATATTGGTTTTCTGTTTTTTCCTGATATCTCCTGTAACACCTATGAGAGTCTGAGAAGAATTGCTACAAAGGTGTTTCCCTGAGATTGCCACAGACGTTTCTTAGCCGACACTACATGTTGTCAGGTTTTGGGCCCCCATAATACCACTTTGGCGGTACTCATGTATACGCTTTTACATCGTTTATGCTCTTCATTTATATTTATCTCCGATAATGTTGCAGTTGTTTTCACATTGGTGGAAATATTATAGCTCTGCTAATTTTTACCTAAGCTCCGTTCAATATTACACACGGTGGAATGTACGTCCAATATTACACACGGTGGAATGTACGTCCAATATTACACACGGTGGAATGGATTATAAACCTTGAAACCTGAATTTCCAGAATCTAAAATTGCAGGTAACATCACAGATAGGCCGTTGAATATTTTGAACCTAATTTAGTAAGCTGGTCTTTCTACATATGACACCAACAGCTTCCAGTCAAATTGGTTTCAAAATATCTAATAGAATGTTTAGTAAATTGTAAATTCATCAAATACATACAATTCGCACAATATCGTGACCGACTTTTCGATTTTTGCGACGGAGCTATGTCATTTTGATGTGACGCCAGCTAACTAGTGACGTATTTGATTATTAGTGACAGATCGGATGCCCCCGGTGTCATCATCTTCTATTCGTCGATGCATACATTTGGCTTTGAGATTCGATTAACGTCTATAGAGCATGCAGGTGCGATTTACTAACTGATTAGACTAATGAATCACTCGTGGCGTACTTCAAACGCCATGGTGGGTAGAATTTTTAATTTGTGCCGATGGGAATGACGCAAGACGCAAGAGAAACATTTGCAAGCTGTCATAGCGTCCTAATTGGTTCATATAACGTACTGTAACTTCCGACACAAGTCCCTACCTGTCAATCAGTAAGCTCGTCTTGGGATTTAAAGATTAACCTGTCACCGTGAAGGAATGTGAAATTATCGTTGCCTCTCTCATCATTGTTATTCCATAGACTAGTGCAGTCTTATTTGCGGATGGACTACATGATGATACAATACAACCCATAAATTAGCTACCATTTTTCCAAAACAGGAATAGAAACATGTAAATTAGTTCGATTTTGAAGACGACGTAAGAAGTGGTTGGTTGAATATTTTGACCATAATTGGATCTGAAGAAAGCAATGTCTTCCGATCTAATTCATCTTTCCAGAATATCCATCTATCATCTGACGTCATATGACGTCATAATCAGCTAAGCAGCGTGTAGGAAGACGTCATAATCATTACGTCATAAATGATTCTATTTGGCCCGTCTTTAACTCTTAATAGTCCGACATGCTGTACGAATTGTATGTCTCTACTATTTAATAAACATGCTGTTGAATATTTTGAAACTAATAGGCAAATTAGTTTCAAAATATTCAATAGCTTACCTGTATAGTTTTCTGGAAATTGATAGGGAGGGAGATGTGGGTGGAGCTTAGATAGAGATGGGCGGGGCATGGCTCAAAATGCAAAAGTCCATTATGCTCAAATTATGCGACAGTACGTTTTATTTTGTTCTTGAGACATGTTAAGTTATGTCAGAGGTATACTGTAGCTTACGCTATGCACAGGCATTATGGGCCATCTACTGACGGTACCATGCAGTGCATCATGGGGGCATGTACTGACGGTACCATGCAGTGCATTATGGGGCATGTACTGACGGTACCATGCAGTGCATTATGGGGCATGTACTGGCGGTACCATGCAGTGCATTATTGGAGGCATGTACCGACGGTACCATGCAGTGCATTATGGGACATGTACTGGCGGTACCACGCAGTGCATTATGGGGCATGTACTGGCGGTACCATGCAGTGCATTATTGGGCATGTACTGGCGGTACTTTGCAGTGCATTATGGGGGCATGTACTGACGGTACCATGCAGTGCATTATGGGGGCATGTACTGACGGTACCATGTCGTGCATTATAGGGCCATGTACTGCCCGTACCATGCAGTGCATGATGGGACATTTACTGACGGCACCATGCAGTGCATTATGGGGCATGTACTGGCGGTACGATGCCGTGCATTATTGGGGCATGTATTGGCGGTACCATGCAGTGCATTATGGGGCATGTACTGTCCGTACTATGCAGTGCATGATGGGAGATTTACTGACGGTACCATGCAGTGCATTATGGGGCATGCACTGAGGGTTCCATGCAGTGCATGATTAGCTGGGAACAGGAGCATGTGATGATGATACGCAATGAATTTCAGAAAACTTTTCAGGTTTGAGACAATTTCTCAGTGGAAGCAGTTTCTATGGCAACTAACATTACACTTGTTAAAACTGTAACGTTGCCATGGAAATTAGTTCAAACGCGACGTTTTTAGCTGTACAATATTTATGAAATCCACTCAAATTTACTGCATTGGCAAGCAGTGGAAGAGTATGCTCTGTCGATAATCCGAATTTCGGGAGATGGTCCGGGTGTGGTGTCTATCCTGACAGGACCTTATGCTACATGAATATGCGGGAGAGCGTAGGGGGCATGCCCCAACGTTACCTATGCTACATGGGCTGAGGGCATGCACTTATGATACTCTGTACTACGTGGGTGGAAATGTCTTCTGACGAGACACTGCAGGGCCTGGCGAAACTTATCCTGCAGACACCATTTACCATTTTGGCGATGGGAACATATCATAACAACATCATGTACTACATGGGCAGGTGAAAGCCTATCCTGGATATATAGGATGCACCTGGTACCGACAGGTGGGGGTGGGGGTGGAGGTGGGGGTAGATGAGTGCCCTGGAAACCCCCTGTACTACATGGACAAGTTATGCCTGTAATGGCGATACCCTGTATTGTACGGGCGGTGGAAAGTGTGCACATTTTGAATACTGGATATTAGTCGTCATTGCCATTATTCCTTTCACACGTTTGTGGCAATCTGTTATTCAGCGTCAAAATTGCGTTTACCTGGCACGCGGAATGCGGAAAGCGGGTCGCGGAAACGGAACGCGGAATATATTTCTTCATCCATTTGCCTGCACGCGGTAAGCGGTATGCGGAAAGCGGAACGGCGGGATGCGGAAAACCCGATCGCTTGGTGTAGCGATTTTTCTGGACGGAAAAGATTCCATTGCGGGATAGAGCACATGTAGCCTAGCAACGAAAGGGTAATCCAAGTAGTTATAAAGCTGATGCATCGTTTAACTTTATAAGAACTAGCCTAAAGGCCTGACTCCACTACAGCGGATTACCGTGGCGGCAAAACCGCCACGATTTACCGCAGCGGAAATCCGCAGCGGTCTGAACGCGATATATTGTTTCCATTAGAGCGGGAAATCGTACACCTGTACCGAATCGCTTTTTGCATGTCATTCATTTGATAATTCAAGAGCCTTCATATCAACATGGCTGACGACTCAGATTCTGAGTTTACCGACATGGTAGTAATGTATCTGTACAGAAAAAACCAACGAAAGCGAAAACATAAGTATTGGGTTCACGATATAATCAAATCACGTAAAATATTCGGAGAATATCATCACCTAGTTAGGGAATTATTTGGATACGAAGATAAGTTTTTCCAATATTTTCGGATCCTACCAGACCAATTCAATGAGTTACTTGCAATGCTAAAATCTGATTTGACGAAGGAGACTACACGATTCAGGAAACCAATCACACCAGAGGAGAGAGTAGCAATATGCTTACGATATGATGTCATCGCTAATTATGATATTTCATTGGTTGATGATATACAAAACCGTGTCGGAATACCTCTCAGATTGCTATTTTGGCATTCCAAATTTAATGCCTGGCGGAGCCGCAGCGTGGATATTGAGTGGTTTTCACAGCGCCGCCCTAATGGAATCAGTTCTATAGAATTTCATTAATCCAATCTCACGCGGTTTATCGTCGAGGTTCCCGCGACGGTAATCCGCTGTAATGGAATCAGGCATTAATTTGTCGAAAAAATTAGGAAATCTGTAATATTATAATCACATGTTGTTAGATTAGGCCAAGGTATCATTTTGAATCTAGTCGGCAGTATCCGCCCATTTCGGATCTACATCTCTCGCCTCCGTACATAAACATTTTGTAATGGTCTCAGTGGAAGGCTAGATAGCAAAGCGTAAAAAATGTGTTGTTGCTTTTGAAAGAAATTTGATAGAAATATCGCAATATCACCAATAAAAATGCATTAAAATAACGTAATGATACCGCGTGAAGGTAAATGGTACACGCGATATTTTACCTGCATTCCGCATACCCGCTTTCTGTTCCGCGTTCCGCATTCCGCACCCCGCCCCTCCGCACCCCGCGTTTGAAACTGAAGCAAATGACCGTTTGCGACAGCAAATCTTTTCGGCAATATCACATTCAAATACAACAATAACAACAACAACAGCAACAACAACAACAACAACAACAACAACAACAGCAGCAGCAGCAGCAGCGACGAAGACGATGACAGCCAATAATGATAATAATAATTATAATAATGATGAATATGACGATGTAAACAAAAAATGAGGTTAATGCCGATGGAAATGAGGACGATACTACCGACTATGAAGGACATAATAATGATAGTAGTTGTGACAATAATATTGATAATGACGGTGATAATAATACTGCTAATACCAACAAAATTAATAAGTTTAAAATAATAATAATAATAATAATAATAATAATAATAATAATAATAATAATAATAATAATAATACATATAATGTATAAATGATTACAGCCGTGTACGTTCAAAATAATTGTAATATGAAAGATCCCCATACGTCACAATATGGTGACCTGGGTGTAAATAAACTTGAACTTGAACTTGAACATCCATGGGTGTCTTAAAAAATCTTCGCGCGTAACACGCGCCGGTGACGCGCGTCCTTATGCCAACTCTATAACGAGATGTGTCCTCAAAGTGTCGAAAATTGTGTGAGAAAAGCTTGGGAACTGGTTTAGCTTAACGCCTCGAACTCATTAGCCTAGAATCATAATGTTCCGTAGAGTTTGTGGGCGTGAAAAAGAATCCAATATCCGCTGCGAAAGCTCATTCATCATTTAACTGTTGAAGTTTGCACAACAAAATTCCGCGAAACCCGCGGTGTGGAAAACTAGAAAATTCTCAGTGGTTTGTAAAAGAGAAAATTGGAGCAGCGATTCTTGCACGGAAGCTTCATTCAAACCACCATCCCTTCCTCTTCCATGTGGGTATGTATGCGCAATCGGTTTGCCATAAAAAGAAGGTTCACGCCAGGCACGCGTGACCGGTAACAGCGATGACCGCATGATACATCATAAATTAGGTAGCCGCCACGTACACCTGCTGAATAGTTGATGATGGTAATTGTTGTCAATAAAAGTGCAATCAAGGTCTCTAGGAAGTCGAGTTAGTCTCTTTTGATACCAGCATATTAGATGGCGTCAGACATTTAAATATCGCACAAAAATAAGGGTGAATTTAATAATGTAATGGAAATGCGCGAGATGTCTTATTGGAATCGCATTACGCCTCCAGAATAATCAGTCTAGGCCGATATAATGGAAAGGTTAAATGCCTAAGCCATTGTTAGTGCAGTGACTCAATTTCGAGACAACTATACAAGAAAGATTATTAAATATTTTGAAACTAATTTGTCTGGAACCTGTGCAAGCCATAGGAAGCAACTGCTCCTAGTGAAATTATTTTCAAAATATTTAACATAATAATCTTTACATTAAATAAAGAATTTGCCGTTTTTGTTCTGGACGTGTTCCTTGCTAGCGTATTGTGACGTAATATAAGTCTTAAAGGGGCACACACTTGTGGATCCAATACCGAGTGTCCTCTACGATGATGATGATAATGATAATGACGATGATGATGATGATGATGAGGAGGAGGAGGAGGAGGAGGAGGAGGAGTAGGAGGCGGAGGAGGAGGGGGAGGCGGAGAAGGAGGAGGAGGAGGTGGAGGAGGAGGAGGTCGATGCGGAAGCTGATGATGATGATGATGATGATGATGATGATGATGATGATGATGATGGTGATGATGATGATGATTTATGATGACGATGATCTCTTTTAGGTTCTTTGCCGTATTTAGTGGTCCTAGATTACGTTCGTTGAGGTCTGATCGCAGAAACTCTTATCAATTTGACGTTGTGGTGCCCAGTGCGTGTCTGATGTTGGTTAACACACGCGAGTGCCGAATCAAACGCTTTCTAAGCGTGCGTATTTTCTGGCATTCGAAGAACATGTCCGATTATAGACCATGACTGTTAAATACGACACTGCCCCTTTCCCACCTCTCACGAGTAACTGGAGAAAATGCTCAATTCTTCTTATATCACATTCGTGTGTACGAATTGTATATTATTGATAAATCAATTTAATAAATGGTGACTATTCTGAAACTAATTTGACTTGTGAATATGTTCAATTCTTTGTGCCTTTTTCAAATGTACGAACTGTATGTCATTTATAAATACAGCAATTTAATGACTTTCGAATATTTTGAAACTAATTTTGCTGAAAAATAATAAGATAATCAAGTTACCATCTCTGTGTGCCATTTTCGAGTGTGAGAATTGAGTCGCAATCTAATAGCTGTCAAATATTTCTCCTTGTGCTACTATCGAGTGTACGAATTGCAATTTGTTGATAAATTTATAATGAAAATAATTATGTATATAAAATCTACCGTCATGCATTTTAGTGTCAACTGCAATGCCTCATATGCTTATACAAGGTCTGAGTCTAATACAGTGAACTTGAACTTGAACTTGTTCCACTACCCTCACACTTAGTGGCTCTGTGTTCCGCACTTTATAGAGCGATGACTTTGATACTGGACTGTGCGCCAGGGATGATTTGTAATGACGCGCAGATGTTTGCTGTGACGTACATCATGTTTGTTCAAGATGACCTTCGGAACTACAGAGCTGGTGCAATGGACATTTCCAAGTTTTTCCATCGATCAAATGACGTCATAATTAACTAAGTCGCGTGTATGGTGACGTCATAATCATTACGCGATATAATCCATCTTTAACGCTTAATAGTCCGACACAATGTACGAATTGTATGTCTTTACTATTTAATAAACTATCTGTCGAATATTTTGAAACTAATTTGACTGGGCGCTGTTGCTGCCATAGGCAGCAACAGCACCCAATCAAATTAGTTTCAAAATATTCAATAGCTTACATTTACAGTTTTCTAGAAAATGATCGTCATGGAGTTCAGGGATTGATCGATCCCAACAAGGAGACATGTGGGTGGAGCCTAGCTAGAGATTGACGTGACGTAGCTAAAACTGGATTCCTTCATTCAGTTATTTCTGGCCAGCGATCTGTCAGAGCCGATATACCAAACTAGTCACGTCTCTCAGGGTATCCACCAGAGACGATTCTAACAGATTAGGCACACGAACACAACTCATCTCTGGCATACAAATCACATCCTCCGTGATCCGCACAGATCCATTTCTTACTTGTTCTCACATTGTACGAATTGTATGTCTTTACTATTTAATAAGTTATCTGTCGAATATTTTGAAACTAATTTGACTGGACGCTGTTGCTGCCATAACCAGCAACAGCACACAATCAAATTAGTTTCAAAATATTCAACAGCTTACATGTACAGTTTTCTGGAAATTGATCGTCAGAGAGTTCAGAGATAGATCGAACCGAACACGGACGAGGTATGCGTGGAGCGTAGATAGAGATGTGCGGGGCATAGGGAAAATTGGAACGGTCCATTGCATAGGATTATGGAAACATCTATGCTGTATCATATAGTTACATCTTGCCTTGCATCTGGAGACTTCGTAGTGCACGCTATAGAGACGTTTCAGTTTACATTTATCTACAGTTTGTCATACATGCACTAGACACTATCTAGTGGAATAGAAGGAAATCGGCACACTGAATTACCAGAATGGACCTTTTCATTTTTAGCTATGCTCCACCCATCTCTAACTAAGCTCCATCCACACTTCGCCGTTTTTGAAATTGATCGATCTTGAAATTTCCTGAAAACTATACAGGTAAGCTGTTGAATATTTTGTAACTAATTTGAGTTGGTGCTGTTGCTGCCTATGGCAGCAACAGGGCCCAGTCAAATTAGTTTCAAAATATTCAACAGAATATTTATTAAATGGTAAAGACATACAATTCGCACAACAACGCATAGCCCGTCTTCAAATATGCGTTCGTGGCGTACTTATCGACGTCATTCATGACGTCATTCATTATGATGTCATTCTGCACGACGTAGCTGATTATGACGTCATAGGATAGATTGATAAAGTGGAACGGTCTATTGTCACCCAAACGTGTTGTTCGCTATCAGGAAACGTATTTAATACAAGAGCCTCACATTGACAAAGGCTGCGTTCATATCAGAGAATTACATAGTGGAGTGGCTAAAGTCCAAATTTAAGTGATATCGTGACCTGCTGGAACAAAGCACCAAATTTGGCACGGATTTAGTTTAGGTTAATACGGAACTTTTTAGAGGGGGCTGCCAAATTTTAAATGTCAATGTCACGCTGAGGTCAAGGTCAAAGGTCAAATTATGAGTTCTTAATATTTTCCCGGGGAATGACTCTGCTATTATGTAACAAAGCACCAATCATGGCACAGAAGTACTTTAGGATAATAAGAAACACTCTTAGAGGGGAATGCCAATTTTTAAAGGTCAAAGGCATTCTGGGGGTCAAGGTCAAACATAAAATGATGTGGAATTTTTTAATCTTTTACCAGGGAATGGCTGTGAGATGACGTAATAAAGCATCATTTTGGCATAGTATAGTATTTTAGTATAATATAAAAAAAATTAGCGGTAGTTGCCAAATATTGAAAGTCAAGGTTACAATACAGTCAAGGTCAAAGGCCAAACTGTGTGGAGGTTACAGTCTTTTTCAATGAATGGTCGCAATATGCTGTAACATACCATTAAATCTCGGTACAGATGTACATTGGGACAATATAAAATTTAAAAATGTGTTTATTTATATGCATAGCTATCTATAGTTTGAAAAGAACAAGTGTCTGAAAATAAACTACAGTGTAGCGCACAGCATAACGCAATTAAATTCATAACGGTTGTGAAATTCTAATAGAGTGAAAACTTTTAAACAAGCAATTAAAATAAATAGCAAAACATTAATGCAGTCATTCCACATAAGAACGATCTACAGACACTTTTAAGATTGCCATGGAATCAGACTAAAACAGAAAATTGACGTAATTTAATTGAAACATCAATTGCGAGATGTATATGCATACAATAGTATCGGTATTCATTTGATTTTTATAAAAACGCACGGCCCGGGGTAATTTTATAAACTGTTATTCAATTTAAAATGAAAACGCGTTATCGCTTAGATTACAATTCTCTCATTGTCGTCTGCTATTATGTCTTATACAGTTGTATAAATTAATGGGAATTTTCGCCTGGTAGTTGCTGGTGACTAAATTCTGCACTAGCAATACAATAGACTGTTTGAACCTTATATATTAGACCTTCCCGACAGAATGGACTGGACAAATTGAATAATATGTGGAACGGACGATGACATATTAAAATGTCCCGCATCCAGACAAGACGGTAAAGATCTACAATCATATGAGGACTTTATAAAAAACGTAGAAGGTTTCAGAAAGTTACATTTAATGCCTGTTGATGTATGTTTCCCTGAAAGCGTTAATGCAAATGACCTCCATGCCAACAAGACAGAGTGGCACCTTAATTGTCAGCTTAAATTTGCTAGTTCAAAGCTCCAGCTAGCTCAAGAAAAACATGACAAAAAAGAGAAATATTGAACAATGTGGGGATCATATCGTACAAAGAAAATCAAAACGCACCACCTCCTCTGATGAGTCTAAACACTCAGACAGGTGTATCTTCTGTAAGCAAAGAGAAGGGGTACTTCATATGTGGTGTACATTAGAACTGGACACCTCGCTTAGAGAACAGGCAACGGAAATGCAAGACACAGATCTGTTAGCCACACTTGCAGGTGGTCATTTGGTTGCCATTGATGCAAAATATCACAAGCATTGTATGAATATGTGTAGAAATTGATACAGAAGTGTACAAAGAGTCCAATTAGTCCCATAAACGCTTACTGAGCAGAAAATGACCGAGTCGAGGATATTTGCTGAACTTGTATCATTCATTGAAACCAGTTTGGAAGACGGTGTTTTTATATTCAGATTAGTAAACTTGCATAAAATGTATGAGAATGGGCTTACATCATTAGGGCTTCAAAAACCCGGTTAAAGAACAGGCTTATGCTGCACTATCCCAATGACTGCCAGGAACAAACAGATGGCAAGAACACACTTCTAGTCTTTAGCGAAGGTCTCCAAGTGCTGCTGAAAGAAACACTTGAAATGCGTAATTTCGATAAAGATGCCCTGTCAATGGCACATGTAGCTAAAATCATACGGAAGGAAATGTTTGATACAGAATTTCCCAAATTCTGAGGTAGTTTTACTACAGATTGTCAAGACAGTTCAGTGCCGAATTCTCTCAAAGTCCTGATTTCGATGCTGCTGTATGGGTCAAATATCACAGAGCAGAATACTGGCAACTCGCATGCATGCCTGACTATACGCCAACTAATCAGGTTCAACTCTAAGCAAAAGGATAAGGAAGCGGAAAGGCCACGTCATCGCAAGGATAAAGAGCCCCCATTGCCGTTATATATAGGTCTGAATGTACACACGCAAACCCGAAGTAAAAAATTGTGAATCAACTTCATGAACTTGGTGTCAGTGTGAATTATGAGCGTGTATTAGAACTGGAAGACTGGCTCACAAATGCAGTTTGTCAACGGTTTAACGAGGAAGACTTAGTATGTCCTGCACACATACGCGAGGGTGTGTATATAACAGGAACCCTTGATAATTTAGACCACAATCCCACATCACAAACAGCTGAAGGGTCTTTTCATGGAATTAGTATTAGCTTGTTCCAGCTCCCTAGACAGTCTAATCCTGGAATATCTAGACCACCCATCACAGTTCCACCTCCAGTGTGCACCAAAAACCCTTCCCTCCCGGACAGCTACAGCATAGTTCCAGCTGTAGCATGCAACACCAATCTTTTACCTGTTCCAGAGGCACATGTTGTAGATGACACCCCTGACATGGTAAATACAGCAGTTGAACAAGAGAACCACTGGTTAGGACAGAGAACGCCACTGCTAGATAAAGACACACTTGAGAAAGATAACTTCATTGCATGGGCTGCTCATCATGCTGATCGTCAGCCAGAAAACCCAGATCCACCTGGGGTAAGTGTTCTGTTGCCTCTGTTCTATGAGAAATCAGCTACGATGGCCATGATTAAACATGGGATGGAAATGGTTAAACTTGTCATCCAAAAACGAAACCCTGGGCAAATACCAGTACTGGTTGGTGATCAACCAATTTACGCTCTGACAAGTATGCACAGTGGAATTGGCCACACACCGTAGGTAAATCTAGATATATAGTCGTAATGGGTGGTCTACACACAGAGATGGCAGGGTGGAGGGTAGTAGCAGACCTCTTGGAGGGATCAGGGTGGTGTGTAGCACTGAGTGAAGCTGGTGTTGCCACTACCGACTCCTTCCTCAAGGTGGCGCACCTCATTAGGACACGGCATGCGCATCAAGTAACTGTCATGGCTCTTGCAAAATTACAACATGATGCTTTCAACACAATGTGCAATCCAGGAGATGTGCCTTTTGAGGACTGGAAAGTTGAAATGATACGTAACAGCCCAACCTTTGAGTTCTGGGATAAATAAAGTCTGGCATCTTGAACTGTTGGTGCTAGTTTTTGTTCGATCGCACAGAGAAAGAAACTTTGCCCTATATATACAAGTGCTTGAAGCACTAGCACCATGGTCTTTTGTGCTTGACCACACAAATTATGCCAGATGGCTACCAGTTCACATCAGAGATATGAAGGCTCTCCCACAAGAAATACGAAATGAGTTTGAGGCTAATTGGGTGTTCACGAAGGGTAAGCGAAAGTTCTCGAGCATGCCTCTCGATCAAGCACATGAACAAAATAATGAAAGAGTGAAAGGATCCGGTGGTGCCATTGGCCTGACTGAAAATCATGCTGCTCTAAAACGATGGATGATAGCAGGACCTGAACAGGCCAGGATCCTTACAGAGTTTGATGAACTGTATCATGTGACTGATCAACCATCCACCAGCCATGAACAGGGGGCATTCAACACAAGAAACATTCCAGAATCAGGTTAACAATATGTGCAACACCATATTGGCAATGGGTAACCCATTTATGGATAAGTCAAATGAACTCATGAGTCTGGACACACACGATTGTATGGATGGCACAGTTGTACAGGCATTGCACACGATGGAGACATTGGATAATGAGCAATAGTCAAACTATGTCAAAGATATGCTTGTTGAAAGGAAAGAATCAATCCATAGGGTCATAAAAAAGAATAATCTTCCGGTCTTTAAGAGTCCTCACGACACTAGCGGGAACTCAAAGGCAAAACAACAATTCCAAGAAATAAAAAAATGACTGCAATCTATTCAGTCAGCTATTCATCGCTGCACAAGTCCGCAGCACAAAGCTGGATGAATTCTTCACACATTAAAATCACCCATGGCCACCAGCATTGTCTCTACATGGAAGACTCCGCCTACCAAGCAACAAAGCAGAGCTACTGCATTGCATTGATCCAGCTGTCCAAGCAGAAACACCATCTCACTTTGATGCCAAAGTATTTGACGGCGATGCCATAGTACATGCCTTGCCACAGGAAAGTGCATCTACTTGCGCTGAATATAGTGACACAGTTTTCATCCCATGGACAGAGAGACAACTTACAAACTGTTCCAGAATTTACATAGTTTGGGACACTTATAACTGTGACAGCATGAAAACAACAACTAGAGAAAAAGGAGGTAAAGGGGTTCGGAGAAATGGTAAGTTAGCACCTTGCTTTGCTGGTTTCCTTCAGGATCCTAGAACCAAGGAAGAGCTATTTGCTCTGCTGACAGAGGATGTAGTGAATCATGAATATCCACATAACAAACTGGTATTCATTACCTCTGGCCCGACAGTGCTGTCAAATCACTCCAATATCACAATGGGAGAGAGTGATCACGAAGAGGCAGATAGTAGAATATGCATCCATTTGAGTGATGCTCTTAAAGAAGGTGCAACTTCTATCCTTATTAGAACCGTGGATACTCATGTGATTGTGATTCTGGTGGGAGCTTTCCATGATCTTATACAGTGTCATCAAGATATGCAGCTATGGGTTGGCAGCTTTGGTACCGGAAAACAGTACCGATATTATGATGTTAATTCAATTTGCCAGAAACCTGGTGAGGACAAAGCTCGTGCTCTACCATTTTTCCATGCCTTCTCTGGTTCTGATACAACATCACAGTTTAGCGGCAAAGCCAAGAAATCTATTTGGAAGACATGGAAAGCATATCCCACTGCCACAGAAGCATTCATCATCACACCACTGTCTGTATTTGTTCCATCAGACACTACATCTCCAGTATTCAGAATAATAGAAAGACTTACCTGTACCATGTATGACAACACTACTCCACATGTAGATGTGAATGAGCTTCGCCAGGAGCTATTCACAAGGAGAGTGAAGATGATGGAGAAGCTTCCTCCCACTCAAAATGCACTGCTCCAACATGTTAATCGATGTCGATACCAAGCCGGTATTTGGAGAGGAAGTTTGAATCCAAAGATATCTGCACCTACTCCTGAAGGCTTTGAGTGGACCAAAGGAGACACTGGGTGGTGCCCATTGTGGACAACTCTACCAGCTGCCGCTGTTAGCTGCAGCGAATTAATCAAGTGTGGATGCAAGGCGACGCCTAGTTGTTCAAAGAATTGCAAGTGCAGGAATGCAGGTCTCACATGCACAGCATTGCGCCTTTGTCATGGCAGTTGTGAGACAATTTGACTTTGATCGACTGACTTTGAAACCACGCATGTAGTCTCAGTGTAATTGCCACAATTGAACATAAAACTGTTGGTTTAGACAGCACGTTTATGTTTCTATTTTGGAAATAAGACACCACCACAATTTTACATTTTGACATTGACCTTAGTTTGGCAACCCCTCTAGAGAGATTTGCATTATGCTAAACCGTGTTGTGCACATTTTCCAACCTCAGAATATAAATGTACCATATCCACCTGGTACAATTATTGTTTTTAATCTTTTACCAGGGAATGGCTGTGAGATGACGTAATAAAGCATCATTTTGGCATAGTATAGTATTTTAGTATAATATAAAAAAAATTAGCGGTAGTTGCCAAATATTGAAAGTCAAGGTTACAATACAGTCAAGGTCAAAGGCCAAACTGTGTGGAGGTTACAGTCTTTTTCAATGAATGGTCGCAATATGCTGTAACATACCATTAAATCTCGGTACAGATGTACATTGGGACAATATAAAATTTAAAAATGTGTTTATTTATATGCATAGCTATCTATAGTTTGAAAAGAACAAGTGTCTGAAAATAAACTACAGTGTAGCGCACAGCATAACGCAATTAAATTCATAACGGTTGTGAAATTCTAATAGAGTGAAAACCTTTAAACAAGCAATTAAAATAAATAGCAAAACATTAATGCAGTCATTCCACATAAGAACGATCTACAGACACTTTTAAGATTGCCATGGAATCAGACTAAAACACAAAATTGACGTAATTTAATTGAAACATCAATTGCGAGATGTATAAGCATACAATAGTATCGGTATTCATTTGATTTTTATAAAAACGCACGGCCCGGGGTAATTTTTATAAACTGTTATTCAATTTAAAATGAAAACGCGTTACCGCTTAGATTACAATTCTCTCATTGTCGTCTGCTATTATGTCTTATACAGTTGTATAAATTAATGGGAATTTTCGCCTGGTAGTTGCTGGTGACTAAATTCTGCACTAGCAATACAATAGACTGTTTGAACCTTATATATTAGACCTTCCCGACAGAATGGACTGGACAAATTGAATAATATGTGGAACGGACGATGACATATTAAAATGTCCCGCATCCAGACAAGACGGTAAAGATCTACAATCATATGAGGACTTTATAAAAAATGTAGAAGGTTTCAGAAAGTTACATTTAATGCCTGTTGATGTATGTTTCCCTGAAAGCGTTAATGCAAATGACCTCCATGCCAACAAGACAGAGTGGCACCTTAATTGTCAGCTTAAATTTGCTAGTTCAAAGCTGCAGCTAGCTCAAGAAAAACATGACAAAAAAGAGAAATATTGAACAATGTGGGGATCATATCGTACAAAGAAAATCAAAACGCACCACCTCCTCTGATGAGTCTAAACACTCAGACAGGTGTATCTTCTGTAAGCAAAGAGAAGGGGTACTTCATATGTGGTGTACATTAGAACTGGACACCTCGCTTAGAGAACAGGCAACGGAAATGCAAGACACAGATCTGTTAGCCACACTTGCAGGTGGTCATTTGGTTGCCATTGATGCAAGATATCACAAGCATTGTATGAATATGTGTAGAAATTGATACAGAAGTGTACAAAGAGTCCAATTAGTCCCATAAACGCTTACTGAGCAGAAAATGACCGAGTCGAGGATATTTGCTGAACTTGTATCATTCATTGAAACCAGTTTGGAAGACGGTGTTTTTATATTCAGATTAGTAAACTTGCATAAAATGTATGAGAATGGGCTTACATCATTAGGGCTTCAAAAACCCGGTTAAAGAACAGGCTTATGCTGCACTATCCCAATGACTGCCAGGAACAAACAGATGGCAAGAACACACTTCTAGTCTTTAGCGAAGGTCTCCAAGTGCTGCTGAAAGAAACACTTGAAATGCGTAATTTCGATAAAGATGCCCTGTCAATGGCACATGTAGCTAAAATCATACGGAAGGAAATGTTTGATACAGAATTTCCCAAATTCTGAGGTAGTTTTACTACAGATTGTCAAGACAGTTCAGTGCCGAATTCTCTCAAAGTCCTGATTTCGATGCTGCTGTATGGGTCAAATATCACAGAGCAGAATACTGGCAACTCGCATGCATGCCTGACTATACGCCAACTAATCAGGTTCAACTCTAAGCAAAAGGATAAGGAAGCGGAAAGGCCACGTCATCGCAAGGATAAAGAGCCCCCATTGCCGTTATATATAGGTCTGAATGTACACACGCAAACCCGAAGTAAAAAATTGTGAATCAACTTCATGAACTTGGTGTCAGTGTGAATTATGAGCGTGTATTAGAACTGGAAGACTGGCTCACAAATGCAGTTTGTCAACGGTTTAACGAGGAAGACTTAGTATGTCCTGCACACATACGCGAGGGTGTGTATATAACAGGAGCCCTTGATAATTTAGACCACAATCCCACATCACAAACAGCTGAAGGGTCTTTTCATGGAATTAGTATTAGCTTGTTCCAGCTCCCTAGACAGTCTAATCCTGGAATATCTAGACCACCCATCACAGTTCCACCTCCAGTGTGCACCAAAAACCCTTCCCTCCCGGACAGCTACAGCATAGTTCCAGCTGTAGCATGCAACACCAATCTTTTACCTGTTCCAGAGGCACATGTTGTAGATGACACCCCTGACATGGTAAATACAGCAGTTGAACAAGAGAACCACTGGTTAGGACAGAGAACGCCACTGCTAGATAAAGACAAACTTGAGAAAGATGACTTCATTGCATGGGCTGCTCATCATGCTGATCGTCAGCCAGATAACCCAGATCCACCTGGGGTAAGTGTTCTGTTGCCTCTGTTCTATGAGAAATCAGCTACGATGGCCATGATTAAACATGGGATGGAAATGGTTAAACTTGTCATCCAAAAACGAAACCCTGGGCAAATACCAGTACTGGTTGGTGATCAACCAATTTACGCTCTGACAAGTATGCACAGTGGAATTGGCCACACACCGTAGGTAAATCTAGATATATAGTCGTACTGGGTGGTCTACACACAGAGATGGCAGGGTGGAGGGTAGTAGCAGACCTCTTGGAGGGATCAGGGTGGTGTGTAGCACTGAGTGAAGCTGGTGTTGCCACTACCGACTCCTTCCTCAAGGTGGCGCACCTCATTAGGACACGGCATGCGCATCAAGTAACTGTCATGGCTCTTGCAAAATTACAACATGATGCTTTCAACACAATGTGCAATCCAGGAGATGTGCCTTTTGAGGACTGGAAAGTTGAAATGATACGTAACAGCCCAACCTTTGAATTCTGGGATAAATAAAGTCTGGCATCTTGAACTGTTGGTGCTAGTTTTTGTTCGATCGCACAGAGAAAGAAACTTTGCCCTATATATACAAGTGCTTGAAGCACTAGCACCATGGTCTTTTGTGCTTGACCACACAAATTATGCCAGATGGCTACCAGTTCACATCAGAGATATGAAGGCTCTCCCACAAGAAATACGAAATGAGTTTGAGGCTAATTGGGTGTTCACGAAGGGTAAGCGAAAGTTCTCGAGCATGCCTCTCGATCAAGCACATGAACAAAATAATGAAAGAGTGAAAGGATCCGGTGGTGCCATTGGCCTGACTGAAAATCATGCTGCTCTAAAACGATGGATGATAGCAGGACCTGAACAGGCCAGGATCCTTACAGAGTTTGATGAACTGTATCATGTGACTGATCAACCATCCACCAGCCATGAACAGGGGGCATTCAACACAAGAAACATTCCAGAATCAGGTTAACAATATGTGCAACACCATATTGGCAATGGGTAACCCATTTATGGATAAGTCAAATGAACTCATGAGTCTGGACACACACGATTGTATGGATGGCACAGTTGTACAGGCATTGCACACGATGGAGACATTGGATAATGAGCAATAGTCAAACTATGTCAAAGATATGCTTGTTGAAAGGAAAGAATCAATCCATAGGGTCATAAAAAAGAATCATCTTCCGGTCTTTAAGAGTCCTCACGACACTAGCGGGAACTCAAAGGCAAAACAACAATTCCAAGAAATAAAAAAATAACTGCAATCTATTCAGTCAGCTATTCATCGCTGCACAAGTCCGCAGCACAAAGCTGGATGAATTCTTCACACATTAAAATCACCCATGGCCACCAGCATTGTCTCTACATGGAAGACTCCGCCTACCAAGCAACAAAGCAGAGCTACTGCATTGCATTGATCCAGCTGTCCAAGCAGAAACACCATCTCACTTTGATGCCAAAGTATTTGACGGCGATGCCATAGTACATGCCTTGCCACAGGAAAGTGCATCTACTTGCGCTGAATATAGTGACACAGTTTTCATCCCATGGACAGAGAGACAACTTACAAACTGTTCCAGAATTTACATAGTTTGGGACACTTATAACTGTGACAGCATGAAAACAACAACTAGAGAAAAAGGAGGTAAAGGGGTTCGGAGAAATGGTAAGTTAGCACCTTGCTTTGCTGGTTTCCTTCAGGATCCTAGAACCAAGGAAGAGCTATTTGCTCTGCTGACAGAGGATGTAGTGAATCATGAATATCCACATAACAAACTGGTATTCATTACCTCTGGCCCGACAGTGCTGTCAAATCACTCCAATATCACAATGGGAGAGAGTGATCACGAAGAGGCAGATAGTAGAATATGCATCCATTTGAGTGATGCTCTTAAAGAAGGTGCAACTTCTATCCTTATTAGAACCGTGGATACTCATGTGATTGTGATTCTGGTGGGAGCTTTCCATGATCTTATACAGTGTCATCAAGATATGCAGCTATGGGTTGGCAGCTTTGGTACCGGAAAACAGTACCGATATTATGATGTTAATTCAATTTGCCAGAAACCTGGTGAGGACAAAGCTCGTGCTCTACCATTTTTCCATGCCTTCTCTGGTTCTGATACAACATCACAGTTTAGCGGCAAAGCCAAGAAATCTATTTGGAAGACATGGAAAGCATATCCCACTGCCACAGAAGCATTCATCATCACACCACTGTCTGTATTTGTTCCATCAGACACTACATCTCCAGTATTCAGAATAATAGAAAGACTTACCTGTACCATGTATGACAACACTACTCCACATGTAGATGTGAATGAGCTTCGCCAGGAGCTATTCACAAGGAGAGTGAAGATGATGGAGAAGCTTCCTCCCACTCAAAATGCACTGCTCCAACATGTTAATCGATGTCGATACCAAGCCGGTATTTGGAGAGGAAGTTTGAATCCAAAGATATCTGCACCTACTCCTGAAGGCTTTGAGTGGACCAAAGGAGACACTGGGTGGTGCCCATTGTGGACAACTCTACCAGCTGCCGCTGTTAGCTGCAGCGAATTAATCAAGTGTGGATGCAAGGCGACGCCTAGTTGTTCAAAGAATTGCAAGTGCAGGAATGCAGGTCTCACATGCACAGCATTGCGCCTTTGTCATGGCAGTTGTGAGACAATTTGACTTTGATCGACTGACTTTGAAACCACGCATGTAGTCTCAGTGTAATTGCCACAATTGAACATAAAACTGTTGGTTTAGACAGCACGTTTATGTTTCTATTTTGGAAATAAGACACCACCACAATTTTACATTTTGACATTGACCTTAGTTTGGCAACCCCTCTAGAGAGATTTGCATTATGCTAAACCGTGTTGTGCACATTTTCCAACCTCAGAATACAAATGTACCATTTAAATTAACATTTCCCGCATCTATTTATAATGGGAGGGGCCAAGACCTCAAATTATCCTTTTGAACAATGAACCCAGGAACAGCACTGACTAAGGTACATCAGTACACAAAACTGGCTTTGATACAGCATGTCATAGTAATTCTAGGTAAAATATGAAAACAACACACAATTTGATCTTTGACCTTGCCCCTAGACGTGACCCTGACCATTAAAACTTAGCAGACCCATCCGAAAAGTTATGCATTGTACTATGGTACATCTGTGTCAAAACCTGTGCTTTTTGCAGCATGTTACACATATTCCCTGGGAAGAAATATAAAAAATCCCACATAATTTCACCTTTGACCTTGACCTCTGCATGACCTTGACATTTAGACTTTGGCAGCCCACTCTAAAATGTTTATATTGTCCTCTAATACATCTGTGCCAAATTTGGTGCTTTGTTATAGTGTGTCATGGTCATTCCATTGGTAATATATGGAAAAAACGCATAATTTGAACTTTCACCTTGAGATCTGTGTGACCTTGATGTTTAGACTTTGGCATCCCACTCTAAAACTGTTTGTATTGTCCTCTAGTACAACTGTGCCAAATTTGGTGCTCTATTACAGTGTGTCACGGTCATTCCATTGGGAAAATGTGAAAAAACACATAATTTGACATTTGACCTTGACCTCTGCGTGACGTTGACATTTAAAATTTGGCAGCCCCGCCAAAAGGTTTCGTTACCATTACTGTTTTTAAAATTTTCATTATTTCAAAACTATGCCATAATAAACGTACTCTATTCGCTAATTGGCCATTAATGTGTAAATATAAGGTTAGTATTATTTAGTAACTTAGATGGTATTTTACGGCTAAATTAAAATTGCGTGTGTGCGTGCGTGCGTGCGTGCGTGCGTGCGTGCGTGCGTGTGCGCCCGCGCGTAATTATCCATACCCGTTCATCGGTCACTAGTCGTACGGTATGATGGTCAGCACTCCGCTTTGAGCGTTCGGGAACTTCTCTGTGCCTCAGCAAATAATGGTCATCTATGAAACGCAGCTGTGAAGAGAACAGAAAATAGGAACGTCGCGGCTTCTTCAACAAAGACATTAATTATAAGATCATCAGCCTTAGATGTTGGCATTTCTGCTTAATAATTGTCACATAGATGACCCACAATGCTGATGTAATTAGCTGACTCGTAATACATAGGATTAGTTATAGTTACCGCTATGCAGCCATATCTCGCGTCGTGTAACAACATGTACATGCTCCTGAAAGTACTTCGACAACAAGGAGTTGTTGCCTTAGAAGCAATGCCCTTAGGTTAAATGGACAGATCTGATCTGTCACTCCAGATTCTGACGTCATAGTCAAAATACGTCGCGTGTTAGCTGACCTCATACGGAAATGAAACCTTGTGGTAAAGGTCCGACAGTAAACGTCTCAATTTCACGCCTTACCATTTAATAAACATTATGTTGAATATTTGAAAGTAATTTCACTGGCGGTTGTTGCGTCCGATGGCAGCAACGATCACAATCAAATTGCTTTCAAAATCTTGACAACGTTATCTGCATAGTTAGCCTGAAATTGAGATTATGGTCAGTCGGTGTTTAAACGTTAAGATGTTAACCCTTTAACCCTCGAATTTATTGAAGAATATCTAAATTTTCTCATAGAAAATGTACATTTTTAAACCAAAGGAAGATTCTTTTTAAAAATTTACCACTGGAATGACTGGCTCGGTTATCGAGGCAGTTACTCCAGTGGTAAATTAAAAAAAATTGTCTTCTTTTGGTCTGCAAATGGACATTTCTCAAGACCACTGCAGAAGCCGTTTTTGGCTGATATGAGTGTTAGAGGGTTAAACAGGATTCCAACGCACGTACGCAGTGGGTGGAGCGTAGCTAGAAATAGGCGGGGCTTAGCTAGAAATGCATCGCTATATTGCACTGGATCGATGACATGGTAATGCAATCACACGCCAGGCACCAACGATTTAATATGCTAAGTTATTTCTTCAGGAAAAAAATGGTGATAAAACTATTTTTTGCTCAAAACACCTTTGTGAACTATTCCCTAACCCACTAAAATCGCTATTAATATGTACTCATTATTGGTTTAGTTGGCGTCTATCGAGTCCTTGATTCCAGGTCCGATTCACGCCATTCTAGGCTGGTTTTTATTTCAGTCTATTATTGGTAACTTCCCCAGTTTTTACACTGGTACCCATTTATACTCCTGGGTGGAGAGAGGCAACGAGGTGTGAAGGAGATTGCCTACGTTTCCAGCGATCATCAGTTGGCCGAACAGATACGCGATCCCAGGGGTGCCGGTTTCACAGCTCTGCTCGTTACGGCCTGAGCTACCGCCTCCTTTTTATTAATATGTAATGAAAATGATTCACCTTTATACGACACCAAACACATCCTGATTGGAGGTTTTAATCACATGGTATATTCAAAATAGTGTGAGGCCTATGTTGGTCAAAACTGTCAAGCCGCTATCTTGGATTTAGATTTGACCACAAGACATTTGCAAGGCAAGATACGAATGACGCGTTAAAACAAGACATCAGTGTTACATTGGCGGGATATTAGCGGGATATTAGCGGGATATTAGCGGGATATTAGCGACAACTTTTAGCATTTTGCATTTACATATGCAAATCTAGATTTGTATCAAAACAACGATCATCTTGACCTCAAAAGTCTGAATATATGTGTGCTGCTTCTACTGGTTGAGGTAACTGTATGTCCATGCTTAGTTCCAGTAAATTGGCCAATTCTGAAATAAAGGCAAGATGAGCTAAGCAGAAAGACCCGCTGAAAACGCAGGTTACTGGGCCGGTACTGGGCCAATACAGGGCCATAGCGTCCCAGTATTGGCCCCGTAAATTGTAAATTGCGTTATCAGGAACATAACTGTTAAAATTTCGCAATTTATTAAACCTCCCGTGACCTTTGACCTCACTATCGTTGCGCGTTATCCGTTTGGTATTGGAAAACATGTGACCAAATTTAGTTCAAATGGAGTGAACCAATTCTGAGATATACGACAATATGTTGCGGGTGCACCCATTATAACACATCACCAACACACTCACGACAATATGCTTATAGCTTAGCTAAGCCAAAAGCGTAACCGAACATTTAGTTGTAGGCCAACGCCAAGGTCAGAGTGATCGTTGACGTCGGAAGCATGTTTTCAAGTTTAGTCGCAATAGGTTTAACCAATCCAGAGATATAACTTATAAGACGTGGAGCGAACCCAAAAACTGAACTGAAATTGGACGCCGATGGACGGATGGACAGACAGCAAGACGCCTAGACCGAGACAGCGAGACAAACACACAGGCAGAGGCAATCGCTATATTGTCAAAGGTACTAATTTTCGTCAATAATAACATTTATATCTAGTAAGTTCAAGTTCACTTTATTTCTCCCAGGGTATTACAATATCATATGAGGATAACAGTTATTATATACAATATTTATGGCAGCGGAGATATTTTGCGTATGACATAGTAGATTGAAATATGTTTATTTTATGCTAGCTGTGGGAGGCCTGTGCTCTGTCGTAGTAAATATATAGACAATTGGTTATGACATTGGAGATAGAATATATGCAGTTAATTATAGAATGCGCTATAATGATATACACATATTAACCCTTCGAGCCGTGAGCTTCCAGAATCTCAGTTTCGACGTAACTATACAGGAAAACTGTTGAATATTTTGAAACAGACCCGACCGGAACCTGTTTCTGCCATAATCAGGCCAGTTTGAAAATATCCATCAGGATATAGTGAAGGACTTTGGTGGTGGCCTTTTGGTTTGGATGGATTACTATTCAGTATATTATACAGTATATTAATTTTAATGGAGCCATTGGCTCAGTTCTGTGAATTTCATGTTAGGCGAGCATTGGGTGCTACAGAATGATAGTCAATCATCTAGCTCGATACTAACGTGTCATTTGCCATATTCAGTGGGGAGTACAAGTTTGAAATATTTTAATTTTTTAGAGTTATAAGGGCAGTTTGCGCGTGTGATCCGAAGCAAGTTTTGTGTTGCCTTCATATACCAGTTGGTATAGCGACCAGGTTTGGCTACAAGCTGACAGTTTCTACGTTGCAATTGCAATAATTATGGACGAAACAGATCAGTTGACATTATTGTTTCTTAAATTCAGAGAGAATTTCAAGAAAAGGAGTGACATTATTTGTTTGCCAGACTCAGAATCGAGACATACCTGCGCCAATTGATGAATCCAGCTTCTCAGCCAATCATATGACGTCTTAGACAACTATGTCACATGTAGGCTGACGTCATAATCAATTACATCATGAATGAAGGGATTTAGTCCGTTATAAACGTTAGTTCGTCATAAACGCTTAATGGTCCGTCAAGTTGTACGAATTGTATGTCTACTATTTAATAAACATACTGTTAAAAATTTTGAAACTAATTTGTCTCGGTGCTGTTGCCGCCATAGCATACAGCAACAGCACTGTCAAATTAGTTTCAAAATTCTCAAGAGGTTACCAATGGTGTTAGCTGGAAATTGAGATTCACAGAGTGCAGCGATCGATTGATACCAACACGGACAAAGCGTGGGTGGACTTTAGCTAGCGATGGGCGGGGCAAAGCTAAAAGTACATTCCATCATTGCTTTACACGCGATCCACTTTCATTTTACATATTTTAAAATAAAGGATGGAATGATAATAAGTAGTCCAGTCAGTCTACGCTCAGATTAACTTAACCTCGAACAAATTGGAACAGCTTCTCTCTCCCTCTCTTCCTCCATCGCCCCCTCTCCCTCCATCCCTCTCTCTCTCCCCGCCCCCCCCCCCTATCTCTCTCTCTCTCCCCAAACGCTGTTATGTAAATACCTATAGCATCATAAGGCCGTCCGAATATATATATATATATATATATATATATATATATATATATATATATATATATATATATATATATATATATATATATATATATATATATATATATATATATATATATAGATAGATAGATTTATTCACACAATAATAGGCCATTTGACCCTTGAGTGCAAATGGTTACACATAATGTGATATGGCGGACAAATCAACTAAGTGCATTACAATTGCAAGAACATATTCATTCTCATATTTTATATGTTATTAAATCAGTAATGTTCGCAGGCTAATTTGGTTCATATACATCTGGACCACCGCGCCAGCCGCGGATTCATCAATGAACCATGGGTCGATTTCCTTAGCAGACAAAGGGACACCTAGGTATTTGGGGCTACATTATCAAAATCCTCAGGTGTGCTGTCCGCGGAAATCGACCGTAGTCCATCAACAGACCGAGGCTGGTCACACGATAGCACGATTTGCAACTAAGATACTGATAAACGAAAACAACATCACCACACACGCGCGCGCACACACACACACACAAACACACACGCACACACACACACGCTCTCTCTCTCTCGCTCTCGCGCTCTTTCTCTCTCTCTCTCTCTCTCTCTCTCTCTCTCTCTCTCTCACCCACACTCAGACAGTATAATGCCATTTCCAATATCACCACCCTTCGTTTCCAAATATGTTAAGTATCCGGTCTAAGTATATAAATCACTCAAGGTCAACACTCCTCGCTTTCGAAATAGCGGGTCGAAAGAAAAGCGAGGAGTGAGACCAGGATGCACGCGCTCACACAATCACTTTCGCTCGCACACCTTCACAAAGTCATGCCTAGAAATTAAAATTGGGTTTTGAAACGTTTATTTGGTTCTTTCACATCGAAAGAGGACAGCTCTGACACTCCATCACTGGAACCACTGGATTGTTTTCGAGCCAGTCCTTCCAGTGATAAACCATCAGAATAGTACCGCATTCTCCAACGTGACGGGGATGGTTTGACTGACTCCCCCATGTAATGGCACGAGGGCAGTAGTTTGGCATTTATTTTAATAAATAACTTTCTTGGTTCCTCTTATCCACTTACTAATGCTCATGTCCATATACGCTCACGCGTTCTCGTGGTCATCCACATACACACGCGCGCGCGCACACACACGCGCGCGCACACACGCACGCACGCACACACACACACAACAAAGGCACACTCACGCACGCACGCGTACATACATATCCACTTCCCATACATACAGACGCACATCTACATCCTCATACATCTGTATGCCCACACAATCGTACCGAATTGTTTACAAATTGAAAACTCTAATGTATACCTTTTACAATGGAGGTGAAATAGCCACTGGTTTAGTAAAGGTTTGTATATTGAGAGCTGAAATCGTGCCTGTGATGAGAAAATGCATTCTGTTAAAAGTAAGAATTATCCTCCCAAATTGGCATAGAAGAAAATGCGATGGATATATATATCCATACACACACGCACGCGCACGGAAAACTGTTCATGCCCCCTATCGAACCAAACAATTACTCGCGATAATTCATTCATAATTGCGGTAATTTGCCCGAGCTATGCCACCCACAACCCACCCCCTGTTCTACCATAGCGTGAATGTAATGGCGACGACAACCATAGACAGATCAATTTCTAGCAAGGCTACGCCCACGTTTTTCCACGTGTTGAAATAACTTATATACGTTGAATCATGGATTGTTAGAA
The DNA here is from genome assembly GCA_034401795.1 of Chaetoderma sp. LZ-2023a. NCBI lineage: Eukaryota > Metazoa > Mollusca > Caudofoveata > Chaetodermatida > Chaetodermatidae > Chaetoderma > Chaetoderma sp. LZ-2023a. Next base: position 4,742,698 of record CM067360.1, read on the forward strand.
TCCCAATTTCACGGCAACTATACAGGTAAGCTCTTGAATATTTTGAAACTAATTTGACTGGGTTCTGTTACCGCCTATGGCGACAGCGCCCAGTCAAATTACTTTCAAAATTTTCAACCGGATGTTTATTAAATTGTAAATCCATCAAAAACATATAATTTCGTACACTCGACGGACTTTTCCATGTTCCTGACGGGGCTAGATACGTCACTATGTACCGTGATGCCATTTTTACATATGCCGTAATTGCGTATGACGTCAAATAGTTTAGGGATCCGCCCAGTACATATTGGACATGCACCCAACCGCCCCCACTCGCCCACCCCCACCACCATCCCACGATGCTATCCCGATACACAGAAGCAATTATTGACTGGAAGAGATTTAACACATGTCGTCATTATTTCCCCTTTGGGCGGAATTCTGCAGATGTTTTCTATTCATATAGATAATAGCACCATGCCATGATGTGTGTCCTCATTCTATTAAATATATGGACGCGATTTTGTAGGTTTATTTGAATACTGACATATGTAGGAATAGAGCCCTAACTACAGTAAATCTGAAAATCTGTATTGACTCCTAAGCGATAATATGTCCGTTTATGCGAGGCTCTACACCGCCGCCACATTTTCTGTCTCTCTATTGTCGATGTATTTAGTTATCTGGTCCTATTGTTAAGATGACTTGAACAATTTCCTATGAAGCTGTTTGACTTGAAGCTATGACCTTACAAACACACTATATCATGTAAGATCATATGTAATGATATTCCTCGTTTCATCTACAACATTGAGTAATGTAGTAATCGGGTCATATACCACACTCAAACTATGTGGTTACCTTTCAATTCGGTCAATCTATAATATGGCTGCCATCACTCCTATGTGTGTTATCAATATTCACACAAGACACTATATGTGCCAGGTCACCCCTCCTGGACAGTATCTATCTCTGTGTTAGTTGTCACGAGGGAGTAATTAGACCTCCAAACGCGTAACATGAGGAACAATTTACCGTTTTCTTACCTACCAGAAACAGAGACAAGAGAAAATAGAGAGAATAGCGAGGAAAGGCTGAACAAATTTACGAAAGACTGTATGAACATTTACACAGAAATACATTTCGAACGTGCACATCTGATCGGCCCACGTCCGCCACAATCCAGCAATGCCCGGGAAAGGACAATCGTTGTTAGATTCTCATCCTTTAAAGACAGAGAGCTGGTACTACAAGCCGCGCCTAAGACTGCCTGGCAAGCCATTTGGTGTAAATATTCAATACCCGCGCGAAATAGACCTTTCCATTTTTAGCTATGCCCCGCCCATCACTAACTAAGCTCCACCCACACCTCGCCGTGTTGGGATTGATAGATTCCCGAACGCCCTAGCTATGAATTTCCTGAAAACTATACAAGGGAAGATGTTGAATATTTTGTACCCATCATATGACGTCATAATCAACTGCGTGATGTGTACAATGACATCATAATGGATGACGTCATGAATGACGTCGATAAGTACGTCACGAACGCATATTTGAAGACGGTCTATGCGTTGTTGTACAAATTGTTTGCTTTTACTATTTAATACATAATCTGTTAACTATTTTGAAACTAATTTGACTGGGCGCTGTTGCCAAACTTTCGGGATGCAAAGTCACAGGGAGCAAGGTGTAGCTTTGTGCCTGACCGGCTCTACGTTGATGGCCATCGGGTATACGCTAAACACGCCCAGTCACAAGTTCGAGTTTCCTTTATTCACTCAGGCCTTACAAAGGCATATGAGCCAACTGACAGCTCAACTCCACGAAGCCAAGACACAAATAATCGTTTTCGCCAAACTCGAGCTGCTAATAACAGCTATGTGAATGCCGCGAATAGCTAGGCCCACAAATAAATACTAATTCGCTGGTGAAGGCGTGTGATACGAAAGACAGAAAAACTGTGCATAATCTCGAAATAACTGTGATCTGCTGATATAACTTGACATTAATGATCATAATAACGACATCGTTACCTATAATTCTGCTACAACGTACGCATTAAGTACGCCAAGGCTGCTATCTCTCTGATTTATAATGTTCTAGACATAGCAACTAACAATGCTTGCGCCATGGATTCTTGCGATATTACAATGACTACTGTAAATACTAAAACTACAACTTTTGACGTAGCGATTGCTGATAATATAAACCCTGTGGCTGCAACTGAGACTATCCTAAACTGTACCGTATTGAGTACTACTGCACTTGTCAGAAAAGTGGTTGAGGCCCTCGCGACCACTGTCGACACTGCCGTCGTTGCCGCTATTGGTAGCTGTCACAAACCTATCAGCGAAGATTTATAAGTGTATGTATGCAGACCGTCTACAGAACCGGACAGAGTACAGATAGGTAACCCAAATTAAAGACATCCTGGATGAAACTGGATACAGCTACGTATGGACAGAGCAAAACACGCAAAATATAAACAACACATTGAAAAATATAAATCAGAGAATAAAAGATCAATATATACAAGGATGGGCAGGTGAAATGTCAAACTCATGGAAGGGTAAAACGTATCACGCTTTTAAAATCAAATACGAAAATGAACCTTACCTAATTAGCTTACCAGATCATAACAGAATCACACTTACACGCTTCGAATGGCAAACGACTATTTACCAATTGAAACAGGACGCTGGGAAGGAATAGCACGAGATGAACGAAAATGTAATCTCTGTTAGCTTAATGACATATGAGATGAATATCATTACTTATTTATTTGTGATAATTTTAATAACCAAAGAAAACTACTACTATCTAAATATTTTTATACACACCCAAACTACTACAAATTCAATGAACTACTTTCAAGTAATAAATCAGGATTATTAAAAAAAACTATGCAAATTTATTAAATTGATAACACAGGAATTTAAAGATCAAAGAAAAGAAAAACAAAGGAAAACAAAAACAAAAAGCAAAAACAACAACAACAAAAACAACAACAACAACAACAACGACGACAGCAACAACAACAGCAACAACAACAACAACAACAATGATAACGACAACAACAGCAACAACAACAACAACAACAACAACAACAACAACAACAACAATAATAATAATAATAATAATAATAATAATAATAATAATAATAATAATAATAATAATAACAACAACAACAACAACAATATCAACAACAACGACAACGACAACATCAATGATAACGACAACGACAATAACAACGACAATGATGACAACGAAGACGATGACAAATATTACGACAATGACAACGACAATTGTATGATATAATGATCTATATAACGCTTCCTCCACGTTCACATAATTATTTTTATACATATTCCCCATATATCAGTGTACACATGATCTGGGTGTAATAAAATCGTATCGTATCGTATCATATTGTAATATTAGCAGTGGCGGCAGTGCTGACGTTCGCGACAGCCCTAACAACACCACCATAACCAACACCTCTACCATTACCAACAGAAACAACAACGACGACGACGACGACGACGACGACGACGACAACAACAACAACAACGGCAACAACAACAACAACAACAACAACAAGAAGAAATAATTGTTACACTGATGATATATTGGCGAAAATTGAGGCATTTTTACCTTCTTTGACTGTACTTGTCTGTCTTGGAACAAGTAATGGGCTTCCAAGCTTATGCTACGGTGTAGATTGCTCATCTTTAATATGCTAACCTGGATTTCCGCCAGAATGTTAGCACAGCCATACACACAAGTACAAGTACTTGTGAAAAATTGTGATAATTAAACTTACCAGTAATCATGGTATCGCTGATTAGTTATGCGAATCACAATCGTAGGTGATATGTTCCTTCAGTCCAGTGTTGTGAAGCATCTTGTGTAGAGTAGTGCGCTGTTTTCCACGTGACCTAGATGGATTCTGGACTGCTGTTGTATGTTGAGAATTAAATGTGTATTGTACTTGTAAGTCAAACACACTCCACTTATAACTAGTCTTAAGAATATTTTGCTGAAATGGGATATTCATTACATGAATATATGTCATATATGCAAATCTTGCTCAGCCATGCATGAAGCATAGGCTCTTAACTAAATTTGCAAACATTTTGTGCAAAATTCAAGACGTCCGCTAGAAAAATTAACCAATCAAAATTCTAAATGGAAGTTCTGGAGGAGAAGAAAAGTTTTAAAGCAAAAGTTGACGGACAACTGACAGACGACGGACGGTCGCCTCACTTAGACATTCTGCGAATTAGAATTTTCACCATATGAATACTAGCTAAGTGATGCTAATATTTACACAATGGCATAAGCTCACCTTGAACTTTTGCTAAAGTCAATAAAGGCGGAAAACAAAACATTATAAAACAACAACCAATCAACCAATTTCTTTAATTGACAGATATAAGGCACTCAGTGTATATATGATGTCAGTAAATCACACAAAGAAAAAATTGACCTTGATATTTAATCTCATTATCTGAGATATAAGACTATATAATATGACGAGCTAAACAAATTACTAAACGCCAAAAAACACAGAATTGATCTTGACCTTTGGCAACATGACCTCCATAGCACCATGCTCCATCTCATCGATATAGGGAAGCATTTATCCAAGTCTGGTCCCAATCCGATGAAACAATCGGGAGATCTAGGATGATTTGTTGAGCTAAACCAAAAACCTAACCTAAAAAAGAGTTTTATTACAAGTTCCTACTTCGCAGTGACCTCGACCTCATGACCTCCATCACACTATGCTCCACCTTTTCGATGTAGGGAAGCATGCATCCAAGTCTGGTTCCAATCGGATGAACCAATCGGGAGATTTAGGATGATATCTTGAGCTAAGCTAAAAATTTAACCTAAAACACAGTTTCAAAGTTCCTACTTACTTCACAGTGACCTTAACCTTTCACCTCATGACATCAAACTCCACGTGCTGCATTCCTTCAATATAGGGAAGCATGTGTACAAGTATGGTCCCAATCGGGTGAACCAGTCCTGGGAAATAAGACTTTAAGTTGAGCTAAAAAAAACCCTTAACCAGAATCGGACGCCGACAGACAAACAGATCTAGACAAACAGACAAAGAGACAAATGGACAAACAGACAAACATACAAACGGAAGACCAACGGTACCAATTCATTTATAAATAATAATAATAATAATAATAATAATAAAAATAATAATAATAATAATAATAATAATAATAATAAAAATAATAATAATAATAATAATAATAATAATAATAATAATAATAATAATTAAGACTGTTGATAAGCATTTAGAAGGTAATATGTACAAACATTCCAAATATATTGATGATATGAACACCAACGGCATATACGACACCGACGACAACAACAACAACAACAACAACAACAACAACAACAACAACAACATCAGCAGCAGCAGCAGCAGCCGCAGCAGCAACAACAACAACAACAACAACAGCAACGGCAACACCACCATCATTATTAACAAGAACAGCACTGACAACCATCAGAAAGACAATACAGACAATGAACACAGCCATGACTATTACAACAGCAATAACAAGAGGTATTAGAAGATACCAATATCTCGCGGGGGGGGGGGTTCAGAACAAAATTCCAAAAGTGTCATGCACATACTTGCCCATATGTATGACAAGTTTTCAAAGCAAGTCTTTGCTGATTAAATTGGCATTTGGTAAATCTTTAACCACAGCATAATGAATATAACCTGGATGCAAATCAGCCAAAATAATCAATGTTCAAATGCCGAAAAAATATGGACAGATTTTTAAAATCAATATATTCTTATCTGGACAAGTCATACGCATCGGATAGAACACATATATGAAGTTTTATTCAAATCGGAAGACCCCTTGTGGGAGCAAATGTTATTTAAAAAAAATCTTACGCAAGATATTATGAGTATAAATTGGATACAAAACAGGCCTAAAATAATTAAAGTTCAAAGATAAAAAAAAATGTAAAACATTTTTTTAAATCAATTTCTTTTTCAGATGGACAAGTCCTAAGCATGGTATAGAACACATCTGTGAAGATTAAAAAAACATCTGATGACCCCTTGTGGGTGCAATGCAACAAATGTCATTTAAAATAGCTTAACCATAGGAATAACATCAACCTTGTCACACAAATTTAAAACTTGAAAAAAATAAAGACAAATTTCAAAAATCGATATAGTTTTGATGTAAACTAGTCCTAAGGATCGTATAGAACACATCTCTGAAGTTTTTAAAAAAAATGTCATTTTTAAAAACCTTAACCCGAGCGAACGCCAACGCCGACATTTTTCCACAATCTCCCAAAATATCTTTTTTCAACTTCGTGAAAATGCGAGATAAAAATGAGGACAATGACAATGACAAAACTGACAACCATCACAAAGACAATACAGACAAAAACCATCGCCATAACTATTACCACAATAAAATCAATAATAACGAAGACAATAACAATGACAATAAAACTACAGACAACCATCACACAGACAACACAAACAACACACACGACACAGACAAGACACACGACACAGACAATACACACGACACAGACAAGACACACGACACAGACAAGACACACGACACAGACAACACACACGACACAGACAACACACACGACACAGACAACACACACGACACAGACAACACACACGACACAGACAACACACACGACACAGACAACACACACAACACAGACAAGACACACGACACAGACAAGACACACGACACAGACAACATACACGACACAGACAACACACACGACACAGACAACACACACGCCACAGACAACACACACGACACAGACAACACACACGACACAGACAACACACACGACACAGACAACACACACGACACAGACAAGACACACGACACAGACAAGACACACGACACAGACAAGACACACGACACAGACAAGACACACGACACAGACAACACAGACAACACACACGACACAGACAAGACACACGACACAGATAAGACACGACACAGACAAGACACACGACACAGACAAGACACACGACACAGACAACAACACACACGACACAGACAACACACACGACACAGACAACACACACGACACAGACAACACACACGACACAGACAACACACACAACACAGACAAGACACACGACACAGACAAGACACACGACACAGACAACATACACGACACAGACAACACACACGACACAGACAACACACACGCCACAGACAACACACACGACACAGACAACACACACGACACAGACAAGACACACGACACAGACAAGACACACGACACAGACAAGACACACGACACAGACAACACAGACAACACACACGACACAGACAAGACACACGACACAGATAAGACACGACACAGACAAGACACACGACACAGACAAGACACACGACACAGACAACAACACACACGACACAGACAACACACACGACACAGACAACACACACGACACAGACAACACACACGACACAGACAACACACACAACACAGACAAGACACACGACACAGACAAGACACACGACACAGACAACATACACGACACAGACAACACACACGACACAGACAACACACACGACACAGACAACACACACGACACAGACAACACACACGACACAGACAACACACACGACACAGACAAGACACACGACACAGACAAGACACACGACACAGACAAGACACACGACACAGACAAGACACACGACACAGACAAGACACACGACACAGACAACACACACGACACAGACAACACACACGACACAGACAACACACACGCCACAGACAATACACACGACACAGACAAGACACACGACACAGACATGACACACGACACAGACAACACACACGACACAGACAACACACACGACACAGACAAGACCTATAGCGAGGACTACTACCTCATCAATATCAATAACAACGAAGACAATGGCAATGGCAACAACATAAGTGGTGACCGCGAGAATGATAACGACAACAATTTTGAGAATGATAACGACAATTGTAACGGCAATGGTAATGGCAATTGGAATGACAATGATAACGATACTAATAATAATGACTACGAACAACACACTGACAATAATAGTGACTATGACAAATACTAATGATAATGACAACTATGATGATAATGACAATGACAATAACTGTCAAAATGAGGTTGAGCATGATAATGACGATGGCGAAGATGGTAATTATAATGATCATGATAATAAGGATGATGATACTAATAATGATACTGCTGATAATAATAATAATAATAATAATAATAATAATAATAATAATAATAATAATAATAATAATATTGCAGTTGACAGAATTAAATGCGGAATTCTAAATGTATGTAGCTTGATGGCAAAATTAAAATACCCAGAGATGAGCGAGTTTCTGCAGAAATATAGTATCCTAGGTATAACAGAAACAATGTTAGATGCATAAGACACCTTGCAGATACCTAACTACACAGCAATCCATAAGAATGTGCTTAAACAAACAGTGGATATGCGAAGTAATGCTAGGGTGTGTATATATACAACCAGAAGGATCTAACTTCTCATCTATAGAGGCATTCAATGAAGTAGAAAGTGAAATAATCGAAGTGATAGGTAAATCCGATTATGTTTTGATGGGAGGGGACAACAATGCCAAAACAGCCGAGAGAGACGATTTCATAGTTGAAGACATGGACCTATTACATATTGCAGGAGTCGATTTGCAAGAAGCAGTACTAGGTAGTAGGCCAAACATTGCCAAGAGAATCTCAGAAGATAAGGATCAACCAAATAAACATGGACTTAAATTGTTTGAGATATGTAAACACAATAACTTGTGCATAGTTAGCAGACGAAAAGAAAGCGATGCCAGTATCGAAAAATTAACATGTCACAACATTCTACAAATATATAACAGACTTCGAAGTGGAAGAAGTCTATCCCGTATTACCCGATAAGCACTGTCCACATACTGTAATGTTAATCTGTCATGATAATATAATGAGTAGAGAAAATAGTATTAACGAAAGACAAAAAAAATAACGAAATGCCCATGCAAAGTGGAAAAATGGCAAACGAGATTTTTTACTACAATGGTACAGGAGCACCCTAAATTATCTGAAATAAATGTACAAATTGCTGATGGTACCTTAAATAACGTGTAAAAACAATACTGTATGCCCAATAAATATAAATGACAGGTGTGGATACTTTAAAAATATGAATAGAAATGAGCATGATAATACCGAAGAAGATACATTTGAATCACCAAGCACAAATAGCGAAAGCTCAGGTCTGGATATCCCAATTTCAGAAAATGAGACCAATAAAGACATTAAAAACGTGAAATCAAACAAAGCAGCGGGCAGTTATGGGACTGCAAATGAATACATAAATACAGCAAAATATAAAATGATAAATATTGATACATATGTTTTTAATAAAGTCTTAGACATTTGTGAAATACGAGATACGTGGACAGAAGGAATAATTGTACCAATATATATATATATATATATATATATATATATATATATATATATATATATATATATATATAAGAAAAAAGGATGACATTAAGGAACCCTACAACTATAGGCCTATAACAATATTAAGCTGACTGGGGAAGCTCTTTACATCAATCATTACGAGTCGAATTGCACAATTTCTGGAGATAACCCACAGCTTATGTGAAAATCAGGCAGGCTTTCGACAAAACTACTCTACAACCGATCATATCTATACTTTATCCTCGTTAACAGAAATCCTCAAGTAGAGAAAGAATAGATTATACTGTGCGTTTGTAGATTTCGAAACTGCTTTGACAAAGTATGGCGAAAATGGCTATGGGAAAAACTAAGGAAACATAATATAGAAGGGAAACTATTCCGGCTTATACACAATATGTATATGAATATCAAGTCTATGGTTAAAGTAAATGGCGAGCTATCCGAAATATTTATGTTCAACTGCGGTGTGACACAGGGTGAGAACCTATCACCGATTTTGTTCTCCATATATTTATATGATATAGAGAACTACACGAAGAGCAACTCCGTGAATCCAATCAAACGCGATTCCGTACAAAATGATTTAGACATATATTTCAAAATATTACTACTATATGCTGATGATACCATCCTTATGAGCGATAACAAAATTGAATTTCTGAAAATGCTTGCTGCCTTGGAATGTATGCTGATAAATGGAAGCGTAATGTAAATTTCGATAAAACTAAAATAATGATTTTTGGAAGTACAAGGCGATATTATGAAAGATTGCATTTCTATATTAACGGAAATGAATTAGAAATACGTGATGAATATAAGTACCTTGGCATTATTATGTCCATCAATGGTAAGTTTGCAAAAGTCGCACAGGCACATATGTGAACAATCACGTAAAGCAGTATACGCCTTACAAAAAACCCGCCTGTAGATTAGATTTGCCAATAGACTGCCAATTAAAATTGTTTCACCAACTAATAGACCCGATCCTACTTTATGGCTCAGAGGTAGCAGGAATTCACCTTTCCAGAGTATGTACCCATCATATGACGTCATAATCATCTACGCGGTGTGTAGAATGACCTCATAATGGATGACGTCATGAATGATGTCGATAAGTACGTCACGAACGCATATTTGAAGACGGCCTATGCCTTGTTGTACAAATTGTTTGCTTTTACTATTTAATAAATATTCTGTTGAATATTTTGAAACTAATTTGACTGGGCGCTGTTGCTGCCTATGGCAGCAACAGCACCCAGTCAAATTAGTTACAAAATATTCAACAGCTTCCCTGTATAGTTTTCAGGAAATTGATAGCTATGGCATTCGTGGATCGATGAATCCAAACACGGCGATGTGTGGGTGGAGCTTAGCTAGTGATGGGCGGGGCATAGCTAAAAATGGAAAGGTCCATTGAATGCTGCGATCAACTGGACCAGGTTAAAACAGATTTCATCAGACAAATTTGAAAGGTTAAGCGGAGTATACCCAAGTACACGTTGCTAGGGGAAACAGGCGAGCTACCAATATCTATACAAGGTAAGCATCGTATAATAGGATTCTGGTACAAACTTCTTAGCGGTAAAGAAACAAAGATGTCAATAACACTTCAAAGATATATGTTCGCAGATTACACACAAAACGGGACGCATTATAAGTACTAAGGTAAAGAATATTCTAGACGAAACTGGATATAGATATCTCAGGACACAACAAACTACAGAAATATGAACGTGACACTATAAAGGATAAATCAAGTTCTACAAGGATCAATATATTCAAGGATGGGAAGGGCAAATGACGAACTCGTGGAAAGGGAAAACATATCACGCATTCAAAAGACGGTTTGAACAAGAATACTACTTATGCCATCTAACGGATTACCAGAGAATTACTCTTGCCCACTTCGGAACAACGAACCACTACTTACCTGCTGAAACAAAGCATTTGGAGGGGATAGCAAGAGAACAAAGACTTTGTAAATTATGTACCCAGAATGAAATACGTGATGAATACCACAATATATTCACCTGTGATTATATTAAAAAAGAAAGGGCGGACATCTTACCTAAATGTGGCTAAGTACGTACAAATTACTACAAATCCCATAAGTTACTTTCTACGCATAATACAAAGTTGCTAGTGAAACGCTCTAGATTTATCAAGGTGATCACGCATAAATACCCAGCCCGTAGGAAGATAATGAATTAGAACGTACAATGACGCTGATGACATAGCACCGACAGCAACAGTAATGATGTTCTTGAAGACTATACTAGTAGCAATTACGGTGACAATAATAGAAAATACGAGGACATTGAACATGACAACAATAGTGTCGATATGAATATCACTGATCGCTAAGAACAATAACTACAACGAAGATGATGATGAGGAGAACGATGACGATGATGACGACAAGAATAATGATGACGACGAAGACAAAGATGACGACGTTAACCGACATTGACAATATCAACAATACAAAAGCAACCACAACAATGGCGAAAAGAACACCAACACCAACAACAAGAACACCAGCCACAAGGACAACAAAATAACAACAACAACAACAACAACAACAACAACCATAACAACAAGGAAGACAACCACCACCATCACTACCACAACAACAATAACAACAACAGCAACATCAACAATAATGTCAACTGCTGCATCGACCACAACGACAAAAATTGGGACGACCAGGTCGTCGACGACGACGACGACGACGACGACGACGGCGACGACGACGGCAACAACAACAACAACAACAACAACGATAATAATAATTATCAGGATCTATGGCATAGATGTATACTGTATCTTATAAATAGACAAAATCTAACTGTAAAATTATAATGTGTACCTGCTCCATATAACTATTATGTAAATCCCACATATACCATTCTGATCTGGTCTGGGTGTAAATAAACATTTCATTTCATTTCATGACTCTTCGATTTTCTTGCTGCATATAACCACAGTCTCCTTTCTTCAAGCACAAATACACGCTTCTTGTGTTAGATTCTGCTGGACTGAGCCATGAGGGTTGGGCCTTTTCATTGAACTCGATGTCTGTTTCTTAAATTTAGACACGCATGCATCATCACAGTACTGTTTTACACAGTGTGCCGTAGGCTTAGTAAATACCCTTCAATGTTGAGAGCCACATAGATATTATTTTACACCGTAATGTACCATTCCAGTTTATTCATCAATCATATGACGTCATATGACGTCATAATCAACTAAGTGACGTGTAGGATGAAGCCATAATTAATTATCGCATGAATGGATTTAGTCCGACACGTTGTACGAATTGTATCTCTTTGGGATTTAATAAACATTCTGTTGAATACTTTGAAACTAATATGACTGGGCGCTAGCACCCAGTCAAATTAGTTTCAAAATATCCAACAGCTTACCTGCATATTTTTCTAGGAAATTGATGCTCAGGGAGTTCAGGAATCGATCGATCCCAACACGAGCGAGGTGTGGGAAGGGATTAGCTAATGATGGGCGGGGCATAGCTAAAACAGGTCCATCGCTGTGTTATAAACGGTTACATTTTCGGCTTCAGGCTGGCGTTGTTGTTATTGGCAAATGTTACATCGCCAATGCATCGCTCAGTATCACCTATCTGACCGCTATGTTTTGTTGTGTCCTGAAACTGGTTATATTCATCTCTCTCTTCTCTGTTTGTAATTATCATACGTTCAGCCATTCTATGTACATCAGCATTGTGTTTCGCCTGTGTCACAATGGGATGGGACTGAAGCAGTGACGGGGCATATCATCTGATATTTCATGTGAATTCATCGTTTGTACAGTCAGTAACAGCACATGAGGGAAATAATAAATCATCCACACAATATCTAGAGCAAGGAAATACCATCAATAGATCATGTGACCTCACTAAGGCGTAATAATGTAGGCCTATAACAGATCACAGCGTGCCAATAAAATGGCGTCTAAGCGTCGTCCGCTTTGATGATATTCAATACACATTTTCCACATTGACGGTCGCGCGCAGGACTCGCCTAACTCAACGTGTTTGCTGGCTGGTAAACATGTTAAACATATAGCGGGCCTGCATTGTGTTATTATTGCACTAAACGACACCGCAATTTAAAGAGTTCTTATAGATGATAAGTTATAATCACAATATTTTTAAGCCATAGACAATTGGAAAGCTCATCCAATTCTCTATACATTCATGTATTAGTTTTTTGTATGTTTGTAAAATTTTCAGTGAGTTAGAAAAATATAAAAACTAATACGGCCTACATACATGTTTAGAAAATTGATGTATTTACTGTATAACTATCGTTCTCGGTTCACACAGCGCGTTTGCGAGTGCTATAAGCGACGCGTTATGGGAAGGTATTTTCCCTAAATACGCCAGCCTAGGAAAGGTGTTTTGAGTAAAGAATATTGACTAAAATATTGACAGAATGCAGTATCTAATTCTAAGTGTCGGCTTAATGGATTATTCCAATTAGAGACACATTCGTCCACGATACGAAATTTTGATGTTAAATAGGAACGAATTTGACATTCTTTAAAATCCAAAATTTTCACGGTTTTCTTAAAACATAATAAGAAATCCTTGTCCGCCTGCCCACCCGCCCACCCACCCTCCCGCTTGCCCAGCCACTCACTTGCCCGCCATCCTGTTTCCATCCATCTACCCCTCCATCCCGCCATCCACCCATCCATCCATCCATCCGTCTGCCAATCCATCCATCTGCCAATCCATCCATCCATCCATCAATTCATTCACCGGACCACAAACACACCTACCCACTCACCCACCTACCCACCGATCCATCCATCACACCGCCCAGCCCCTCCCTCCCTCCACCACCACAACCACCACCTCCACCACCACCACCACTTACCCACCTTGAATTCTTCTCTGCACTCACCATAAATCTTTCCACCCATCCATCGACCACCCGCTATCTATCTATCTCTAACCTACAACATTTCATGTGTGTATCGTCGTCGAGCTGATTACGTGCTATGCGCGTGCTATGGAGATGATAATCGTGTACATGCAGAAGTCAGATATTGCAGGAGCTTGGGGTTAAATGGAATAGAATATCCTTTACATAAAAATGTGTCATTACTGGATGTTTAACATATCAGCCAAAAACGGTTTCTGCGGTGGTCTTGAGAAATGTCCATTTGCCGACCAAGAGAAGATGATGTTTGATAATTTACCATTGTAATGACGGGCTCGATAACCGAGCCAGTTATTCCAGTGGTAATTTAAAAAAAAAATTCTATGTCCTTCTAGGGTTAAGGTGGTAAAGCGTTACCAATGATAATGATCGTAGGCTTGACGTCACGGTTATAGGGAAGAGTGCATACACTGAAATACACACGTGTAACCACCTTATAATGCTCATCTGTGTTACAATCACATATTTTATTGTTACTGGTGCCGATGCAACTGCAAAATTACCCGCAAAATTCGATTGCCCGTGTGACTTTAGCATTTGCAAGGAAAGCATTACCGTAATGTTGTAATATTGTATGGATGGTTACCAGATGCGCAAATAAGGAACGCCATACAATGCATGCGTACATGGTAGCCACACCAGTCTGGTAGTAATAGTGGGCATTAGTAGCAAGGCATAGCGATAATTCATTTTTATGATCACCATTGTCTGGTTTGGTAAGCTTTCACGGATATATGTCCTCCAGCGGGACTCGGGAGCGAATGTGTGGAAGGAGGTGGTGCTTGTCAAGGTAAATAGAATTGGTCTTGAAGATGGAGTGTTGCTGCCTCCTAGTTAGTCATGTTATCATTGCACAAATAACCCCTATCTGTTAATGATTTGCTCGCAAACACAAACTCCATCTATGCATACATGTAGAAATATACGAATATTAAATGTAATTGACCCTGTTCAGTGCGGTCACCTATATAAAGGCAGCAAAGCGCACCACAATGCTGCTACTATAAAGACGTATGACCTCCCAATTCAAGATATGGCCCATAGGAAAAGCCCTCTGGTGCACGGTGGTGGATGTGGGTGCTGGCTCGGTAGGATAAGTGGTTTCCGACAGACGAGCTGTAGGGAACGCCTCTTTGTTTAAGGGGATTATAGTTCTTTGAGATAGGCGCTTACATTCTTGGCAAATAGCCGTATTGGCATCATTGGAAGATGGTCGTGATGGGTGGATTTGTCTGTATTCGGCGGTAATATGATCAGACATCCGCGGGGAGACAATGCTCAGCAAACAGTGAGCATAGCCAACATCTGCTGTGGATATTACTGTAACATTGTCAATACAATTCTAGCTAATTATTGGACTTGTCTTCTCGTATATGTTTTATCACAGGTAAATGCAATATTGGCGATTGCATCAATAATTACACTAGGCCTACTAATGGCAAAACCTTAAACTGATCTGGTTGTACTTTTCAGAGCCTTCTCGATTAGAGTCAGTGGTGACGCCCATTTAAAGTCAGGAACAGCAGGCTCACATAAGCGCGATGGTAGATCAGCGTTCCCCACAAACATATCAAGCTTACACTACAACCAAATCCATGATTGTTTATATTACAGATTAGGATATTGCGCGTTTCATTGAAACACATATAGATATACCAATCACTAGTAGTACACGTACACATATTGATGCAAGCCATCAGTGGCAAATAACGTGCCGGACGTTATTATAATTCTGATAATAAACTCAACCGTTTCATGAAAAAATGACGTTATATAAAGGCATGCGAGCCACTCATAACAAAAATATAGGCGGGCAATTCTACAAAAGAAAGAACATTTCTTGCAAACGATATGGGCAGTATAGGCTATGGGCTAGGAAAATCAACTTATATTTTGGGTCAGTCCATCGATTTTTCCATCCATCCTTTCTCTCCAGACCAAACACTTTAACACAGAGAGGAACAGAAAAATCAAGTGGAGCTCGGGATGAGATAGAAATGCACTACTGCATCAACAGAGAGTAACAGATCAAGTCTGGGTCATTAGGTATCAACAACTTGCTAAGATAAAGAAATCAGCAGAACTGGCAACCCAGCCAGTAGAAAATTGGCGCAAGAAGCAGTACAGACCCTGACACCCATTCAAACATATTGAATAAGACTGAAGAAGATTTTAAACATGAATTCTGATGCCTTCTTAAACAGGCGTGTAGAGCTTATAATATGTATCATCACTGAGCTAAAGCTTAAGAAAGCTTCGAGCAAACTGTAGATAGTAGAACTAATTGTTAGTGGCTATGATTGATGTCACAGCATTGATACCATGGGTCAAGGTGCAGCTATTTACACTAAAGGCCAATTCAGACCGCATGCGTGCGACAAGTACAATATTTTACTTTGGATATTCCACCTTGATAATGTTGTAAGAATTACGATATGTTGGATCATGTGCGCGTTTTGTCTGAATTTTATTTTGTTAGGTCCAATGTGTCTGGATGCATTTACAGTGGCTCAAAAGCCACACGCATACAGCGTTATCAGAACTTCGTGACGTCTGGCGTTATTAAAAGCATCAGGGCGTCGTTTTCTAAACGAGTAATGCCAATTTTCATAGCCTACTTAGGGAGGTCTCAAATGTAAAAGATTAACGAGTAAAATGTTAGTGGGCGATTTTAATTACCCAGAAATAAATTGGTGAAATATACACTACAATGCTAGTGAAATGCACAAAGCAAGTATATGTTTGATGCAATACAGGATCCCGATCTGCACCGACAGATAACCTTCTCAACAAACTTAAGTGGCCAGGATAGTACCAATACCGTGAACCTAGTTTTCCCAAACTAAACTGCAGAACACCTTTTGACTGAAGACCCAGTGGGAAGCAGCCATGACATCGTGATCTGATTTAATTAGCCGTCGTATCTATGTCATCTATTAAAAGATATCTTTACTGGAAACAGTGACAAACTATTAAAATCAAATATTTTCGGACGAAAAGGCAAAAGTCGGCCTCAACCGTTGTATTGTTGATACACTTGTTGACCATATGAGCAAATCTTAGGGTATTAGCCTGATAAGTCAGATTCTACCGGTACACGTAATTGCAATACTTCGCACAGCATGAGAACATAGTGAGTTCTACATGGCTATCTGTTCGAAACCTGCCTACAAAGCAAGTACAGAGGTTCTGGTATCGAATATAACAAATTATTGGAATTTGACAACGGGTCGCCGCTACTAAATTACCTATTACGGAATTACTGTATAGTAGAATTTTTTAATACTTTGATACTTCATTAGCGTCTTCATATACGTATCTAACCATATGAGTGAAATTCTGGGGCCGAACCTACTGCAGACAGTATGGTACAGAAAAGCGTGGATCTGTCAGAGTATGCCCCAATTTTCGGTATGGAATTGTGTACTATAAACTTACTTTACGGTAGAATATTTTTTTTAATTCGGAATATAAATAGCATATTTAAACTCCTCTAAGTTTTTGCTGATGAAATTCTGAGAGTGAACATATTGCAACGAAAACCGCGAATCGGCCTAAATTTCAGCTTATTTTCGATACGAAATTGTGTACTACGAAATTATTTCACGGTAGGTATTTTTAAATCTCACTACTCCGTAACCGTATCCCTGTACCAATCTAAACATATGGGTGACATTCTGGTCCGAACCCATATTGAGCGATATGCCAGGACATATCGACACCTATCTGAATGTGATGAATGGGAACCAACCATGTTACAATGGGGACATATGGCGGATATGTTATGCTAATTTATTCGCAATAAGCCTTAGGCCCTTGAGTGTACATTGTGCAATATACATGCTTGGCGGATAGCTTAGATTAACAAAATTAAATTAAATAAGTGTTCAAATTATATAAGTACAAGTAGACATGTAAATGCAACTACATACCATGAAATTACTTGATGGTAGAATCGTGCAAAAGCACTAATACATATTGAATTATATACAGCTATATGTAAAATAAATGATTAAAAACCGAGAACAGAGAGTCTGATACCGAATATAGTAAATAGTTGGAATTTGACAACTGTCCGTGGGTACTAAATTGAATATTACGAAATTACTCTCTGGTGGAAAACTTAAGATTCATTAGCGTATTCATATCCCTATCTAACGATATGGGTGAAATTATGTGGCCAAACCTATTGCAGACAGCAGGGTATTGAAAACCGCAGATCTGCCAAAATTGGAACGTATTTACGCGATGAAATCGCATTAACGAAATTACTTTACGGTCGAATTTTTTAAATTCCCAATATAGCTATCGTACTCAAACCTCTATACGTCTATGTGAGCGAAGTTCTGGAACCGACCATATTACAGAGAGTAGGGCACAAAAAATCACGAATAAACCATCATTTAAGTCAATTTTTGTGTATTAAAATTACTTCATCTAGAATTTGTTAGATTCCGAATAGAAACAGCATATTAAAGCTCAAGTCTATGTGTGTTAAATTATGGGGCTGAACATACTACAGACAATTGGGCAACGAGAACTGCGAACCACTCGAGATTTAAGCAAATCTTCGGTATGAAATTGTGCACTACGAAATTACTTCATGGTAGAGATTTTTATCCTCACTCCATTACTTCACTAGCGTATTCATATACCTATCTAACTATATGGTTGACATTCTGTGGCAGAATTTACTGCAAACGTTCTTAACTTAGCACATGCATAGACCGACACTATCGGTTGATTTCAGTATTCAATATGCTACAATATTATTGACAGCCGCTATGACTGGAAATTTGGAACATTGGTAGTCTATCAATACTGCTACACAATTGCATTGGCCCTACATGGATTTGTTCCCACTGATGGACTAAAAGGCCAAAATGGATACTACTGATAATTACAGATCCATTATTATTAGCGAACTTTGTCTACTTTTTCGCACTCTACAATAATATTATACATGTTTTCTTTTGAAATTTACCACACATATAGTACGCCTCTGGTAGAAGATGTCCACGATGTTAACCACTTTGCGTCGACGTCCCGCAAGACGGTACTTTTGTATTTCTTGCTCTATCTCGAATGCACTAAATGTGAATCTGCCTGTTCAGCCTAGTGTCTTACACTATAATACAATACGGGAAAGATTAAACAGATATGGTACCTGGTATATCATCGCTGTCCTCAAAATTTATTAACCTTGTAATACCTAAATTGGGTCAAGAATATAAAAATATTTGTTTATTGAATGCCTATTTGAAGGCCAAGAGTAGACTGTTTTTTTGAAGATTTACCCTTGGATTGACTGGCTCAGTTATCGAGCCAGTCATTCCAGTGGTGAATTTTCAGACACTTTCTTCTCTTGACCTGCAAATTGACATTCTTCAAGATCACTGTAGAGGCCGGTTTTGGCGGCTTCATCATGAAAGGGCTAACATACATTAAGAGAATATGATAGGCCTACATGCACAGTCGTTGTCGTTGCAATACTTAATACAGGTCTATGATAGCAACACGTAGGTGGGCAGGGTGGCGTGGGCTACCAGTTAACGTATTTAAAGATATTCGTATAGTTGTCTTTATCTGAGATATTGGAATTTCGGTGTTAAACATTCTAAAGGATTTTGTTAGAAAAACACACAATTACGCCCAAGTAAGTCGCAACTTTGTGGCGGTTGCTTGAAACGACTTGCATAGGCCTAACGTTAGTCAATCTGTCACTGAATATGGGTGGTTTATTATTAATACAATGGACTTTTCCAGTTTAGCTATTCCCCGCACAAATCCACCCATACTGCGCTCGTGATGGGATCGATGGTTCTCTGAACTTCTAGACTATCAATCTCGAGAAAACTATACATGTATACCGTTGAATATTTTGAAACTAATTTGACTCGGTACTGTTGGTCCCTATGTTTATTAAATAGCAAAGACATACAATTCGTATAATAGTGTCAGACTATTATGCATTTAACATGGACTAAATCGAGTCAGTCATGACGTCATGTTTATGACGTTATCATACACGTCACGTAGTTGATTATGACGTCATCTTACGTAATATAATGGATAGACAACCTGAAAAGGCCCATTACCAAGTGGTATTAGTTACCCTCGCTCCATCAGAGGATGAATGTATTGTATTCGGGTCTACGTACGTTCGGGAGGGCAAGGGTCTACAATCTATGTTTGGCCATTACCAAGTGGTAATGCTCAATTTGCTCTTGACAATTTCATTAGAGGGATCCATTTTTGTAGAGCTGCGCGATATACCGATTCTCACATCGTAAACCGGTTCAATATGGCGACGGTTTGCAAACCGATAAAACGAGGTTAATAAGATTTCCGGTTTAACCAATACTGATTAATCTTTCCTTACTTATAAATATTGCTACTAAGGTAGCCGCTGCAATGGTTTTGAGAACGGTCAATTTGCAGACCTTAAGGAGTCTATTTTTGAAAAATTGCCAGTGAAATGGCTGGCTAAATAACGAAATCAAATATTCCAGCTGTAAATCCTAAAAAATAACCGTCCTTAGTCTGCAACTGGACATTTTCCATGAGATAAATGTAATTTTATCGACCAAAATTGTCCATTAGAGGGTTAAGACACAGACCCATTTGAACCTAAACAAGTGAACATTTCTGTTATGTTCTATTCACATTATTCATGATGAATGACACTCGGTCTCTAACCTTTCCAATATTTTGAAACTAACGTGACTGCACTGACAAAATCTCAGTCAAACTAGCTTCGAAATATTTAATCTCACGCGATAATATTTATAACATTTAAAATAAATTACTTTATATTGGTCTTTCGTATTCAGTGTTAACATAATCTAATTGGGTATAAAATGTTTTCATTCTTTAATTCTTGTGCGCATTATTGACGCTAGATCAGCGTGTAGGCTAATGGATGAGGTGTGAACAAGTTAGTTATCGCAATTCTGTAAAAAAAAAATGACCCACATGATTACATATATCTAAGACTAATTGTTCAAACCTTCCGTTAATCTAAACATGTAGTCCACATCGCCAGTTCCAAGGGATTTTTAAATTGTTGCAATTCAGATACAAAATAAAAATGTTTGTTGGTGCTGAGAGGCGAGTTATTCCAACAAAGCTAAGTATGTTTGGATAAATCTTTAAAGATAAGATCACAAGTTAATGACCACCTTGACCGGTGATGTCAGTTCATATTATATACGAGTAATCCCCTTGTAACGGGTCAAAATCATCATTACCGGGATGTCTAGCCAATATAAACGATATGACTAGATGACCACTTGTTATGAAAATGTTAAAATAAGAGTAATTGATTGAAAGTTGTTGCTGTCTGTGACACCAAAAGTTTTCAACGAGCAGTCTAAAATAATAGCACATTAATTAGCCGATTAACAAAAATCAAGCTATATATCCAGTTGTTCGACGCCTGGTGATTAAGCAAACGAGAAATCTCGTGCATTAGAATCAATCGATTGCTAATAGAACACATATTATTGTTAGTCCGTAAGAAGCTAGATTTTAACAATTACTGCGTAATCAGAAATGGATGTTATAGGCATATACATCATTTCAGAAGCTTATAAGGAAATTAAAATTCATGAGCGTGTATTTTGAGCCCAGAGTTCCCAACAACACACATATACTCGCTACATGTTTATCAAAAAAATATTACATACGCCCACAATAATTGTCCCCACTAACACTTGGCCCCACCACCCAATAAAACCGATATACGGTTCAAACCGTTTTGAAAATCGACATCGTCACCGGTTTGACATTATGCCATACCGCGCAGCCTTAGGTATGCCACGCCCAGTTCTAGCTAAGCTCCACCCCTTTGCGTGTTGGAATCGATTTATATACGCTGAATAATGAATTCCCACAATGCCAATTTCAAGGTAACTATACAGGTAAGCTGTTGAATATTTTGAAACTAATTTGACTAGATGCTTTAAAACGTTTGCTGCCTTTGGCTGCAACAACGCCAGGTCAAATTAGTTTCAAAACTAGTTTCAATGCAACACGATGTTGATTAAATAGTAAAGACATACAAATCGTACACTTGACGGACTATTCAGTGTTCATGACGGAGGTCGATACGTCATCACTACAAATTTGGATCGTGACATCAGCCTGCATATGATGTAATTGATTTTGACGTCATATGATTGAGTGACAGATCGAATCCAGCCATTAGCATAGAAAATGTCCTATATCCAGTTGTGACCAAGAGACCATTGTTTATTAAACTATACCGCAGGAACGATAGGCTCGGCTATGAGTCGGTCATTCCAGAAGTTAATTTTCAGAAAGGCTTCCTGTTAGATGCAAATGGACATTTCTTAAGGTAATAACTTTCCAGGTAAGCTGCTGAATAATTTGAAACTAATTTGATTAGGAGTTGTTGATGCCTATGGCGAGCAACAGCGTCCAGTAAAATTAGTTTCAGAATATTCAACACAATGTTGACTAAATAGTAGATATGCAATTCGTACACTTGACAGGCTATTCCACGTTCTTGGCGGAGCTAAATACGTCATTCATTACACAATTTGATTGTGACGTCAACCTACATATGACGTAAATGATTATGACGTGATATACTTGAGCAACAGATCAGGAAAATCCATTATCATAGAAAATGTTCTGTATGTATGTATGTATGTAGGTATTTCTATAGCGCCGATTCCGAAATTAATCGCTCAAGGGCGCTTTACAAAATTAAAATTTTAAGAAAAAAGATGCGTTTCTAGAAGAGACTTAAAAGGTTCAAGTTTATCGCAGTTCCGAATGAGTGCCGGGACGATGTTCCAGAGTTTTGAGCCAGCTTTTGAAAAGGCTCGATGTCCAGCCATTAAATTGCCGGGTGGAACTACACACAACAGTTGCTCGCTTGATCGCAGAGATCTTGGTGCTATTCTCTTCGTTATCAACGAACAAAGGTATAGTGGTGCAAGTCCATGCAGGCATTTAAAGACTAGAAGTGCAATTTTGTAGTTGATTCGCTCTTTAACGGGTAGCCAGTGAAGCTGTTTAAGTACAGGGGTTATGTCCTACGTCTATTTGCCGTCCAAGAGCTAAAAATGGAAAATTCCACTATGGTCAAATTATGTGACAGATAGTACGTTTAATTTTTTTCCTGAGACATGTTATGTTATTTCAGACGTATATTCAAGTCAAATTATTTTCAAAATATTTAATAGCTTACCTGTATAGTTTTCAGGAAATTGATAGTCAGCGAGTTCAAATATCGATCGATCCCAACACGAGTGAGGTGTGGGTGGAGCTTACCTAGTGATGGGCGGAGCATAGCTAAAAATGGAAAGCTCCATTGGATAAAAGTGATTCCGAATAACAAATAATAACTGGAACAGCTTTCTAAAAGGTAGTGACCTAATTGTTTAGATCAATGACAAATACTGAATGTGTCCGTTTCTAATTCTTTAACTCATCAACGTGTGCGGTAGATACGTCTGTCATTGGAGCGTCAAATGGAAGGTGCAAATGGGATATCAATCACCAAGTGCGATGAACATGAGCCAAATAGTCACATTGTATTAACGTGACCTCAAATCATGTGAAACGCAATGGCTCGTGAAATCACCATTCATTCATGAAATCAATATTAGTGAGTGACATTAAAGGACTATAACTGGAACACCATGATTTAACTTAGAAACAAAAACATAAAAAAAGAATCTCCAGTTTACAATAAAAGATACTTGATTATCAGAACCTCTTGAAATTGTTTGAATCGGGATTTATATTGTATGTATTTATCTAGGCCTTGAACCAGAAATGCCAATCTCCAAAGGTCGCGTACAATTTAATTATTATTCGGTTGAATGCAACATATTCCTGATTAAATAATCAGCGTACCTATATAGCTACCTTGAATCTGAGAGAGAGAGAGAGAGATAGAGAGAGAGAGAGAGAGAGAGAGAGAGATAGAGAGAGAGAGAGAGAGAGAGAGAAAGAGAGGTTTGACCATTTGCTATATTTCGCCGTCAAGTTCAAGTTCACTCTATTTACACTCCGGCCCTTCAAGAGGCCACTGTCAGTTCAATTCCACGTTTATCGTGAGAGAAACCATGGAGGTTGGTATCAGAATATCAAGAACTACAGGTTAACTCCCACAATTTAACGAACAAAATATACAAAAAATTAATCAAACCGTAGAGACGTGAACTATAGCTAAAATATAACTGGATGCTCGAACATGTCTTGACAACATCTTGACGGATTAGACCTATGGCGCTAGAGATTGGCTAGAGATTGTCTTGTAATTGTCTTGATTGAATGTCAAGATAAGCATACATACGTGAATAACATAAACGTCAAGTGACGGCCATGTACTTGTCCATCCCTGGACTTAGGATGCCTAATGTTGTCATAGAAAGTAGTCTCTTATCACGTATGGTCACACCAACGAATACTGACTGATGGGTGATGCTTCTGCTGCTCCAAAACAAAACTGAAGTATCAACTCTTTCAAAAACTTTAACCCTCGAATTTGTTCAAGAAAATTTCAAACTTCTCATAGATAATGCCCATTTCCAGGCCGAGAGAAAACAATTTTTGAATATTTACCAATGGAATGACTGCCTCGGTTATCGAGCCAGTCATTCTAGTGGTAAATTTTCACAAACAGTCTTCTCTTGGTCTGCATGTGACGTTTCTCAGCACCACTGCAGAAGCTGGTTTTGGCTGATATGAGTGTTAAAGGGTTAAAATATGAATTTGCCTTAACGGGAATTCGTTTTTTAAAATATAAAATTGAACTTCTGACAAAATATCATTTAAAATTACCAGTTACATATTAGTTCACGAGCACCTAATGTGACTAATTTTCATTTTTTTGAAATTTTGTGTTTTTTATTTAGCAGAAAAATAACTTAGGTGCATACTTGAATCAAACAGGGGAAGCATCGTACATCATTAGTTCAAAGAACTAAACTTTTCAAATAAACCACTCATACTTTCGAAACACGCATATATTAACGATAATATAATATTTTTAAAAGAATTTAGTAATTTATTTTGAAATTTCTAAGCTAAATGAATTACATAATGATTAAATCAATGCCAAATACCAGACCTTAACATAAGCGTAATAAAAGAAATTAATACATGATTTTCTCGCAAAATTATATTTGATATTCTTATTCCAAATTACAAATATGTTTTTTTAAGTGGAACTTATCTTACAATTGGTTCTATGAGATTAATTTTCATTTAGATTTCATAATATACAGCTCTTCATACAGTAGCTAAGATTATATGATTCTTTCATATAATCTTAGCTACGGTATGAAGAGTTATATATTATAAGCTGAAATTTAATGAAAGTTCTGCTTAAAATTAATTTCATAGAACCGAAAGTTTGAAAATTAAATGAAAATTAATCTCTCTCTCCTTCCACCCTCCCTCAAGCGCTCTCTACCCTCTCTTTCTCACCATCCCAGCACCCCACCCTCTTTTCGCTCACTCTCTCTCTCCAGCCCCCCCCCCCCCCCCACATCTCTCTCCCTACCTCCCCCCCACCCCATCCATGCCTCCCTCCCTCCCTCCCTCCCCCACCCTCTCTCGTGGCGCGATGTATTTATGACTTATACATGACTACATTTCTATATGTTACACCACCCCTTTTCGTTAATATAATTGGACAGGCACGCGCTCGTGATTCACACATTCATTATTGTCATTGAATGGAATTCTTGAAAGCGAACTTAATGTGAAGCACAGTTTCCAGGATAAAAGCTTCCTCTTTATCTGTATATATTCATCTAGAATAATTATTATCCTTTAGCCAAACGTTACAAACAGACCGCGTCATGTTCCTACTGTGGGTGTGGGTGTGAGGGGGTGGGGGGGTGGGGACGGGGGCGGGATGGTGTTAATATCCTATCCATTTTAACCATAATGTGTGTGAGAGAGAGAGAGAGAGAGAGAGAGAGAGAGAGAGAGAGAGATTGAGAGAGAGTGAGCGGACATTTATTGTTCCTTTCGGCTTTCTCCATGTTTTCCACACTTAGTTAATATCTCAATGTACTACTTTTTTAATTACAGACCCAAAGTCACACCAGAATGCTTAAATGTAAAGTTTGAAAAATTGTGTACCTTTAGAGGCTTAAATTGTGTACTTCAATGAAATGAAACGAAGTAAATCTTAACCTACGCTGATTTCATTTCGTATCAATTAATATGATTATTGTTAAGAAATTACCTCAGATATGCATAATATCTAATTCAACTTCAGACGGAATGAACGTCATCATACGTTAAGATCCATTTCATTTCAGGGCATTGAGTTGTATAAGTTAAACCTATGTAATTTTAACGATATTAAAAGCATTCTGGTGTGAATTTGGGACTTTAACCATTTAAGCATGAAATTTGTTCACGAAGTTTCAATATTCTCAAAGAAAATGTTAATTTACTGACCAAGAGAAAACCATTTTTGAAAATGTACCACTGGAATGACTGGCTCCGTTATCAAGCCAGTCATTTCAGTTGAAAAATTCAAAAATAGTCTTCTCTTGGTCTGCACCACTACAGAAGCCGTATATTGGCCGGTTTGAGTGTCAACGGGTTAATTATCGGAGACGCTAATTAAAAAAGTAAACCTATAACTAAGTAGCATTTAATTAACAATAAAAGTGGTTATCATCTTAAACATTTAATTTAAAAATACTTAAATATTTAGAAAATTAAAAATATTCTGTTGAACATATCTTGCTTTGTAAATGATTTTTGTAGTTAGCCTATTGGTTTCAGGGAGTTTTAACATCAATAACTTAACGACTTCAATTACCGGTCTGACGATTTCATATCCCAAATCTCTGGCAACTCTGCGCGCGGTGGCCTCACCTCCATGAATCTCTGCAGCCCACTCGTTTGTGTAGTGATGGTTAGATAAGCCTAAATCTACATAATGCCACAACAGCAATAGGATAGAACAATAGAGGAAACGACACATACTACAACTACCGCCACTAACAATCCTCGCACTCAGCTAATAATATATTCGTTTGTC
This sequence comes from Chaetoderma sp. LZ-2023a, assembly GCA_034401795.1. Lineage (NCBI taxonomy): Eukaryota > Metazoa > Mollusca > Caudofoveata > Chaetodermatida > Chaetodermatidae > Chaetoderma > Chaetoderma sp. LZ-2023a. The sequence goes on from CM067360.1 coordinate 4,770,242, forward strand.
GTTCTGATTCCGAACCATCCAGTGTCATACACGTTAAGCCTGCCGTGGGACGGACTCTCGTTTCCAATAACTTTCAACGAAAAGGCTGAGATGTAACGTCACAGACATCCAGATCCACTAAATGGCTGGCATCAACTCGCGTTATCGGAGAACGGAAACGCACGATTAGGCCTAGAGGTAAATTTTCAGGAATTCATGAGCTTAAATAATACCAAGCCTGTTGATAGCGGAGCCCCAGTACACGTGCTAATAAACAGTTTACTAAGTTATCGACGTTTCCTGACTCTCGCACTATCTCTTCACGCGCTACAGGTGAGCTGACGCTGTTGTTGATATCACGGAATCAATAATACAGTCGCCAATGATGGGAATTTGGTACATGCCCGTCAGATGGTCACCAAAGCGTGTCCTTATCATTCAGTTTTAACTTCATTTTTGGGCCATTTCACACGTCGATTCCATATTGGTATATATTATAACATCTCCGTATTGCTTAATCTGAGGACAATTTGAGTGAAAGTTGTTGGTGTCCTTACATGGACTAGACTGATTGTGATCCAAATGATAATCATTATCATAACTGTTACTTATAATTCAACCTGCTACATATAGCTGTGCTTAAAGCACACTGAGTTAACCTATCTCTCAGAGATACAGTAAACCTGCTTCAAGCGACCACCTTATGGTGCGGGAGAGGCTAGTCACAATAGGCGACTCCTTAATACAAATTACAATCTATAACGCGACTTTTGTAGACAAATGACGGTGGTACATTATCAGACAGTTGGCCTGGTCTTTAGACCGTCTGTCTTAAATGACCACATTATTTTGGCTCCAAAACCCAGGTTATTTATTAAGCAGGTTTGACTGTCTGACGTAGTTTCATAGATAATGACTTCACGAACTTTATTCAGTTTATCTAACTATCTATAGGCTACTGTCATAACGCGTGAACAATATATTAGCGTCCATACGTGGCTGTGTTGGAAAGCCAGCTAGATATCGAGGCGAATTGTTCCACAGAATGTCACACGCCAGTCGCTATAGGCTTACAGAGGCGGAGGAGATTGGACAGTACAAAACGCGTGCTAGTGTTTGTGAGGCAAGCGAAAATTAGCCTACTTAATGTCATTCCCAGTACAATGTTAACCTTTCGCTAATACGAACGTGAATGCAGCTAAATTTGTGTCATAATTTACATATGTGGATGAGAGGTGGTTAATAGTTTAGAAATACTAAAAGTTATTGCTGCCCGTGGACACGCCAACTTTCAGTCACGTTGTTATGGTAATGGGATCATAATTTCAATAGAGTTTCATGTATTGAATAGAGCGACCAATTGCTAGCTATGCCCCGCCCATTTTTTTTATCTAAGCCCCGCCCTCGCTTCACCAGTGTTGGGATCGATCGAAGCCTGAATTCATAGAATCCTATAGATTCGAGTACAGGTTTCAGTGCTTCAAATCGATTCCAACACGGACACACTGTGGGAAGAGCTTAGATAGAAATGGTCGGTACTAGTAATGGACCTTTCTAGTTTTAGCTATGCCCCGCCCATCTCTAGGTAAGCTCCACCCACACCACGCTCGTGTTGGGATCGATCGATCTCTGAACTACTGACTATCAATTTCCAGAAAACAATAAATGTAAGCTGTTGAATATTTTGAAACTAATTTGATTGGGTGCTGTTGCTGCCTATGTTCAAAATATTCAACAACATGTTTATTAAATAGGAAAGACATGTAATTCGTACAAGGTGTCGGACTATTAAGCGTTCAAGCCGGACTAAGTGGAGACATTCAAGACTTCATGATTATGACGTCATCCTACACACCACGTAGATGCGTATGCCGTCATATGACGTCATGCGATGGATGGGTAAACTGGAAAGGTCTATTGATACATATGTTCCTCGAGAACTGCAGAAATGTTCACAGATATATGGTCTATATAACCATTATACGAAAACAGTGAACATATTGTCAATCGTCTAAATACATTACACATCCTGAATTATGTATATTAGCCCCATCCCACACCATCATTACAGAAATATGGATATCGATGTAGAACCTTTCTTCCAAACATCTTAACATGGAGAAATAGACATCTGTACCTGATTGAAGAGAACGTCATGGCAGCGCTGGTACCGATTGCTCTAGTCATCTTCGCCAAGTGACTTTATGGCGTTAGAACATCTGACATCATTACAATCATCGCAGGTAGATACGCAATCAGGTGCATCTTTCCTGCAGGTGCATCTCTTTGAGACATAAACACTTTTGCAGCTGTGGTGGGAAAGCATGCGCCTCAATATATTTTGAACTTTTTACAATTTTGTCTTTGAATCGTTTGTACCATAAATCAACTAGACAGTTCTTTGAATCATTATTGCAGAGAAGGACGAGTGCCTTCCCTCCCGTTTTGTTTACATCATCCTTATTTGTATTGCCATTGCTAAAAACGTTGCCAATTTCTGAGAGTTCACCACAGCGCTGTTCTTTAATGAAAGATAGAGACTTCCCAATGTCATAAAGTGTAGAGGTCGAATTCCACCCAAGAGTAACATGGATGCACAACATCTTTGATCAAATAAGGACCGAGCTTTCCCTTAGACATTTTAATACAGTAGAGTTTTAATTGCATTTTGCTTTGGCTCAAGTTTGACTTACACACTCATGGTCAGCCATATCAGCATGATATACGAGTAAAAGCAGTAAATCGGTATCGTCGCCAACAAGAACAGTGTCAGTTGACTTTGAAGACAGGATAGCCATACGGGGTCATACTAAATATCGGAACGGCCAGAATGATCGAAAAGGCACCGGAAAGACCGAAAGATCTCATATCAACTTACGGCGACTATATAACGTGGCATCAGCCCACCCGGCTATGTTTTGATAACCTCCAAGAGCCAATGTTGCATCGTGTTTAGACAACAATTTGGTGATGTTTCAATGCATTTACTAAATGATTATTACAACAAGACAATCATGGATACACCACGAATATCCGCTGCTGTATATTATAGTGGTGTGTATTGTTTTAATAGCTTGATAGATAGAGAATAAATATTTTAAAATAATTTCCGTTTCGCCTTTAGTTCGGAATTTGTAGCGGAATGTATATTTATTTTTAGTAAACTCGTCTCGATGCGATACAATTAAGATATTTTTGAAAAGCACAAGCACCACCCACCACCACACCCAGTTACAACAACGACGACGATGACGACAAAGAGGATGATGATGATGATGATGGTGATGATAAGATGTGTCTTTGCAACACTTATAAAGCTGTTTTCAGCACCTCCTATTAGCATTTTCGGTAAAATTCATCTCCTTTTCGGTCTTTCCTGAGCCCTTTCGGTCTTCCGGTACCTTTTCGGTCATTCTGGCCTTTCCGGTATTTAGTCATATGATGTCATAATCATCTAAGCATCGTGTAGGATGACGTCATAATCATTGAGTTATAAATGATTCTATTAGGCCCGTCTTTAACTCTTAATAGTCCGACACGTTGTAAGAATCTCTACTATTTAATAAACGTGCTGTTGAATATTTTGAAACTAATTTAACTGGGCGCAGTTGCTGCCATAGGCAGCAACAGCAACTAGTCTAATTAGTTTCAATATATTCAACAGCTTACCCTCATAATTTTCAGGAAATTAATAGTCAGGAAGTTCAGAGATCGATCGATCCCAACTCGAGCGAGGTGTGGGTGGAGCTTAGCTAGAGATTGGCGAGGCATAGCTGAAATGGAAAGGTCCATTAACACCTGCACATCACCTGTTGCATGTATGGGTGGGCATCCATTTCCTCAAGGCATTAACACCTGCACATCACCTGTTGCATGTATGGGTGAGCATCCATTTCCTCAAGGCATTAACACCTGCACATCACCTGTTGCATGTATGGGTGAGCATCCATTTCCTCAAGGCATTAACACCTGCACATCACCTGTTGCATGTATGGGTGAGCATCCATTTCCTCAAGGCATTAACACCTGCACATCACCTGTTGCATGTATGGGTGAGCATCCATTTCCTTGAGGCATTAACACCTGCACATCACCTCTTGCATGTATGGGTGAGCATCCATTTTCTCGAGGCATTAACACCTGCACATCACCTCTTGCATGTATGGGTGAGCATCCATTTCCTCAAGGCATTAACACCTGCACATCACCTGTTGCATGTATGGGTGAGCATCCATTTTCTCGAGGCATTAACACCTGCACATCACCTCTTGCATGTATGGGTGAGCATCCATTTCCTCGAGGCACCAGGTTTAAGATAGATAGGAACCGTCGCTTGTTAAATTTGTTACTAAGAGAATCTGATCTCTCCAGGTCTATACCTGTTTGCTGAGTCAGAGCAACAGTTCGACCTGATCCACGACTGTGCCTTTTATGTGTCCCGTCTTTAATATCTTCACCTTTGTCGTAGCCATCAAAATACTATCGTACCTTTGTCATATTTGCTTCTGTCATAGTTTACGTATCTCTCACAAACAGTTTCAAAGGTCTTTCCACATGACCACCGCAAAAATCGTAATATACCACATACATCAAGTATATAATAGACAGGATCGGAAAGGACGGCGCCTTAAGTCTCAGACGGTTTCCACAGTGCATTTGCAAATGCCGGGGTGTTCGCTCCCAATGGAAAAGATGAGTGGTCGAAGAGTGTAGGCAGATGAGTGTACAACTCGTACTCGATGTAGGATGCGGGGTTCTCCCTTAATCCATTCGTGACTATGAAGGCGAGTCCCTGAAAAGACGTGGTGCCTTTTTGACTTTTTACAGATCCATCAACAATTGTGACTCCTGTTTTTCCGGCTAAGGTAAGAGCGTGCCTCTTTTTTCTGAACTTAAATGCTCGATACTCTTTGCTCAACCATTGCATGACGAATTAGCTGTCCAGCATCTATAGGCCCATCAGCATAAACAGATTCATGGGCTGACAAAATGTCAAGTCCTTGCAATGATGGATTCCAAGCTAATCACACAATCTGTATCCATCAATAGAAATATGTCCAGCAAATTGGTTCGGGTCATTGTTTTTTCCCGCTGTTAACTTGATAGATGGCGGTGATACATTCATCTATTTAAAACTGGAGATAAGGCACTCGCCCTTCCCTACAATGGTTAGTTAAAGGATAATCTAGTTTTTTCAAAAAATAGTTTGTGAAAAGTTCAAAATACATTGAGCCACTTGATTTACCACCAACATCTGCATTCGCGAAGTTCCACAGTCTTCGGGTATACTACTAAATTTAGCTTTGAAACGGAAATTCTGCACATCTGGATCAAGTGGAATGGGGGGGGGGGGGGGAGCCATCAACCATCAGATGCTACCTCTAAAACCTAACATACCGCCATAAACATAAGGACCTACGGCATTCATTTCTATGCAACTGAAAGAGTGACTGTGACTCAAAGAGATGCACGTGCATGGAATAGGGGCTTGATTGTACATCTGCATGTGGTGACTATACAGGTGTCAGCTGATCCAACTCCATAAAGCCACTTGATGAAGATGGTGACTAGGGAAATTGAGACCAGCACTTAAATCAGGTACAGATGTCGTTTTCTCTATGTTAACATGTTTAGAAAAAATGTTATACAGCAAGATCGATATTTCGGTAATCGATGTGCGAGGAGGCGATAATGTGCATAATTGGTGTTATGTAATATATTTAGACGATTGACAATATAGTCATACATTGTATTTCCTGAAAACATGGGTATAGACACCACTTCTACAACATTCGCATGTTGAATTAAGACGGTATAGCAAAATTTCCAGATAATGGCTGAAGCTAATAAGCATAATTTAGTAAATTTGACCCCATTCCCATAACATGATTTTGGAGGTTTTTGATATATTATACTTAGCGATTGCCGGAATCCAGTACAAGTAAAAAGAATTATGTTGCAATTTGGTCCAGCTTTTTCTACATTTTGACTGGTCTACATAGTGACATTAACCATACGCTCGCATATTTGTTTCGAGAATTCCGTCGTCTCGAAGCACAAAATAAGCTAAGCGGCTAGAGAAATTAATTCTCCATTACTTGAGGAGGGGAATCAGTGGCGTAGGGATAGCCCCACACCCGCCCCGCAACTGCAGGCGTCCCAGGCTTGGAAGGGACCCTTTGATTCCATGGAAACTATATTTGGGGTGGGGGGAGGAGAGAGAGAGAGAGAGAGAGAGAGAGAGAGGAATTGATTAGAGAAAGAGTGCAATAGCACTATAGCAAATGTGCCTGTACCCCAGTGACGCATGTGGTGTGTTTGATTATTGGAAATGTGGTGAAACAATTCATCATGAGGTAGAGGCACAACCCCAGAAACATTAACTTTTGGTGACAGGTTTTAGAGAGTATCGTGAACATAACTTTAACATTAGCTTATTTTTCTATTCTGTGACGGACCAGTCTGCTGTTGGTATTGAAGGAGACATTTTACAGCAAATAGATTCCAAAGGGTTGTATCTTTTAAAATATCATGGGCAGGGATATGATGGAGCAGCAACAATGAGTGGGGAATATACACCGGAGTACAAGCACTGATTAATAAAATACAGCCAAATGCCACACCATTGTGCTGCACATAACCTGAATTTAGTTCCAAATGATGTAGTGAACAAAATTTCTGAAATTTCTACCTTTTTTGTTACACTGGAGCAAGTGTGTTTTATTTGCCCACAGCATAAAGCTGTGTGATATGTTGTCTAAAATGATGGCCACATCTAATTTAACCCTGAAAAGACTAAACCCTACTCGATGGTCTAGTCGGAATCAGTCGCCGCCATTAGGCATCAGTATCTCCAAATAATGAAGACCCTCAGTGCAATACGTTTGAACAGTAAAAAGGCTGACGAAAGAGAACAAGCGTTGGCCATTAAAAAATTAGAGCAGTTTGATTTCGTGTTTCCAGTAATTATAATGGACAATATTCTCCAAGCAGCTGACACAGTGTCCAAGCTTTTGCAGTCCAACCAGGCTGACCTTATTACTGCAGTGACACTTTTGGCTTTGACGAGACGCGCATCACTGCTACTTCATTGGCAAGACAATGGGGGAGCTGAGGAAAAGTACAGGATGTGTCGAATTAGGGGAAACAAGAAATCAACGGTTAGAGGACTTTGAGGCAGGCTTCATGGTTAATGTGTTCAAGGCCTGTCTGGATCTTATACTATCTCAGATGGACCATCGTTTCTATAGTATTCGTTCAGTAGTGCATTCATTCAACTGTTTTGAACCCACCCGTTTTAATGTCTGAAACAGATGATGTTTAGTTCGAAGAAGCTTGTGAGCTAGCGAATCATTACCAGGATGACTTAAGTGATAATTTTGCCAGTCTAATAATCCGATTCTGAATTGCACTGCGGGATTTGATTGACGGATACTATATGGATTCCATGCTTGAGATAGTGGAGGAAGAAAATATTTCAATGGTTCAAAAGTGATTGCATTTAAAATCTTATAGAGCATTGTTAGCCGCTGTTTTTTTGTCTATGCGTGGGCATTTCAAATCCTGTTTCCTTGTACAAGTCGTTAGTACTGGCACTACGTGTAAGTTCGCTGCTTGCTCTGAGTGCATCCTTTTGAATGTTTTCCAGTCCATTCACAAGATACTGTGGTAAATTGTCTCAAACCACGTCTACGTGTTCTAGAGATGGCCTAACGAAGCGTGTATACATGATTTGTAGGCATTCCAGGTCAAGTATATATTGTAAGTCTGAGTATGGTCGGTTTGCGTTGGGCATTGGATTTGATGGACTCCGCATGGGATAACCAGTGGACTTTACAGCTATCTGTAACTCCAAGGTGTTAGGCATTGGTTGAGGGAGAGGTTTGAGACTGTTTAAAAGGGATTGGGAACATGGTATGATCTGGGCGCAATGAGACAAGCATAGAGGTAGTTTTTGAAGTGTTAAATTCAACTAACCAGGAGGTTGACCATTGTGATATAACCAGTAGATCGTGCTCTATGGTTGGACTTTGTGCTTGAAGATTGTCAGATATGACATAGAGGCAAGTGTCGTCAGCGAACAGATTGATATTGCTTAGAAAAGCAATGTACATATCATTAATATAGATTAGAAATATCAGCGGTCTTGGAACAGAGCCTTGGGGGCACTCCAGCATTCACAGAGAATACGGTAGAACTGTGTCCATTAAGAACTACTTGTTAACTACGTCGTTGTAGATAGCTTTTTATCCACGATAGTAGACCTCCCAAGATACCTATCTGTTTTAGCGTCTGTAGAAGGCCGCGGTGCCAAACGCGGTCAACGGCTTTTGAGATATCGAAGAAAATGAAGTATGCCTCTTTACAGTTATCCAGGGCCTGCGTAATGTCAGTGTAAATATCGAGCAGTTGGTTTACTTTGGAGTGTGAGCGGAGGAATCGGAACTGATGAGGTGTAATTTCATCTTTAATGTAGTTGCATAGGTATTTGTACACGGTTCACTCCTTAACCTTACTTAAGCAACTAAATGGAGATATTGGACGGTAATTGGAGCAGATATACTTATCTCCATTTTCCTAGACGGGAATTACATTTGCAGTTTTCCAATCCCGAAATGAGAATTGTAAAGAGAATACTTGAAAATCCTCATTAAAATTGGTGCTAATATGTGTTGGTCTTCATCCCATAGTTTAGGACGTATATGATCAGGGCCCACAGCCTTTGTCATGTGTAGGATTGATAATACAACAAGAGCATCTGTAGTTGTTATTTTGATGCTATCTGTGCTCCTCTCTGTAGGTATGGTTAGAGGTGGTAGTTGAGCACTAGAATCATGAAGAGTGGCAATGTTGTAAAAATATTTATTAAGAAGGTCAGGCGTTTCGAGGGTGTCATAAGCAAAAGAGTCAGGCGCTCATTTTAAAGGAGGAATCTCTTCAAGATTTGAGTTTGTAACCGATAGTAGTGATTTACTAAGTTTCCACTACAATTTAGATCCTGTGCGTTCACTTTTTATTTTCTTTGTTACCTTTTATTTATAGACCTGTTTAATATTTTTGACTTTTGATAAGTAGGTTTACAAGCTTCCTTTGTTGTTTAAATTCAGATATCGTTGTGTATGTTTTAATTTTCGTAGATTTCTTAAATAATCTTTCCTTTAACCTCATTTCGTGCCTTTTTCTGTTTGTGATCTAGGGTTTATCATTTGGATTGATGGTAACTAGTTTGTTTGGGATGCTAAATTCGGCTGCAGTAGCAATATTTGTGGTGACTGTCTGGCACCAGCTGTCGGTATCATAGCCATCAGAAAGATGATTCTCCGAGGAATTTACGACGGCATTTCTTAATTTGTCCCAGTCAGCATTGACATAGTTCCCATATGCGACGTATGTAAGGTTTAGGTTTGGGTATGCTTGATGTAACTAAGGGTCAAACACACAGAGGTATGGCCACTACAGAAAGGTGCTAGAACAGTACACGCTTAACTATTTTGGTGTTGATGACAGTAATGGGGCCCGGTAGCGTGTTTGAATCTAGCCTTGGTGGTTCTGTTATTGATTGGTAAAAACCCAGAGTGCTTATTATATCCCGAATGTGATGTTTTGCTGTGTTAAGAAAGTCATCGTTAATGTCTCCTAATATAAGAATATTTTATTCGGGATAAGGGTGCTGACATTGTCAATATTGTCACTTATATATTGTCATTTATCTGTACCTGTATTAGGAGGTCGATAGGTGACTCATATAAGCAATTCCGGACGATCGAATATCTTTCACCATATCATTTCAATGTTTATCTTTCGTATTCAGTATATCGAAAGGATGCAATTTCATTGGATACATATGTACATACTCCTCCCCATGCATTTTGCTGTCTCTGCGATATGATTCTCAAACGCCGACAGTTGAATTGAGTTGTTGGACATGCCTGGTGTGAGGTGAATTTCCGTAACAGAAATGACATCAAAATGAAATAAGGTGGCTTCAATAAGGTGAATGTTATCTTTGCGGCCGCATACATTTACATGGATGATGGAGATATCGCTCTTGTGTTGGGCCTGTGCTAGGTTCTATATCCCCTGCTAGAAGCAGAAGCAAGTGGATTATCATTATGTTTGAAATAATGTCCAGGTTGATGAAACATTAAACCAATGTTAGAAGTAGGCAGCATCTGGGGTAAATTAAAGATTTTACTCCTGTCAGGTTATAAACGCTTGTAAGGTGAATGGTTGTTAAACATCCCAATTGCTGCTCGATAGCTGCTTAGGTCGTTACACATTTTGCAGGTAGGTAAGTCTGCATCAATTGATACGATTGAGTACTGATTAACAAACCTTTCAGTTAAGCTGTTGAATATTTTGAGACTAATTTGACTGGCACTTGGCAGCGACAGCGACAGCGCCCAGTCAAATTAGTTTCAAAATGTTCAATCGCATGTTTATTAAATAGTAAAGAAATACAATTCGTACATCAATGCTTAGTCCGTCATCAATTAAGCGTTCTTGACGAACTTAGCTACGTCATTCATGCCGTAATTGCTTATGACGGCAGCCTACATGTCACGCAATTGTTATGACGTCAATTAATTGATGGATAAACTGGAATACTCCATTATAAACCATATGCAAGTGTAACCTGATGCTGACCATTGATTACTTTGTGCTGGAACAATTGACGCACGTAACCATGTTTGTAGTATGGAATACCAAACACATGCCATCTGATACCCAGAAACACTGAATGTCAATCTAAATACTGAGCTTTTATCTTGGCTGTGCAATGCTGTGTAATGCTGTGCAATGCAGTTTGCCAATCATAGAACCATACAATAGTCAACATGCGTAGGTCAAGCTGAGGATAGGATAATTAATTCCTAGGATCATGGTATTATATCTTAGGCTATATCTAGACAAAATGACGAGTCAGAGTGTTCATCAAATCACGACACAATCATGTCCAAGTTATCATCAAGAGCCTTTCCCTTTCACCCACCTGCCACTACTATGTTGTTACTGGAACACGCGGCTTCGCGCGTACGGGTGTTAAGACACGGAGGCTATGCCTTTGTACAGGTCTTTCGCATTAATGCTTAATGATTCCACTGTTCAAGCACCTGGTGGGAAGAACACCTCTTTGGGATGAACGATTTCTTTCTCTTGGTGACAAACAGGTTGGTGATCTAAAATGACAGCGAAAAAAAGCCAGTAATTAGAGAAGAGATTAAAGTACTTTATAAAAATAAAATCCCAAGTAATAAAAGTTGACATGTGACACTTGGAAAAGTAAGTGAAATTTGTGACATATAATATCTCATGCGCTAGACTTATAAATAAACGGAAAACTCAATTTAATTCTTTTGATATCAATATGAGCAATCAGTGCTACAATGTTTGGCGATTAACTGTTTAATGGTCGTCACCGTCTTATGACGATGTTAAACACGGAATTTAGGCAAGCCTCGATTTGTATTAGTTTATGTAACTTGTTTCGGCTCTGTTAATTTCTAAGGCTAAATGACCAGGTTAGAACGGAAACGAAAGGAGATGCCGAATTCATATCACTTAGGTCAATTAATTAGATACGTAGGCATTACTTCAGCTAAGTAAGGTAATGTTTTGTAGACTTCATATAGACATAGCCGTTAAATTTCCACGACTCCTGACGTGGATTGGTTTGAACAAGATCTGATACAGTAATGGCCGAGAAGCTATGGAGTTCGTAACCTAATAAGTATGATTCAGGTCAACAATCATATAACCGAACCGTATCGGGAAATACGATTACCCACTCAATGAACCAATCCGTAAATTGGCAAATAGACTCACGCACGCATGCACGCTGTTTGTTGCGGCGACCAGAGCCCGTGTGTGTGTGTGTGTGTGTGTGTGTGTGTGTGTGTGTGTGTGTGTGTGTGTGTGTGTCTGTGTCTGTGTGTGTGTGTGTGTGTGTGTGTGTGTGTGTGTGTGTGTGTGTGTGTGTGTGTGTGTGTGCCCGCGCGTGTATGTCACCATAAATCTCAAGTTACTATAGCTTTCTTACAGAATCTCAGGCTCTGTCAGCCCAAACACTCGTGGTTATCCTTTCCATTCTAAACAGACTAACAGCGACCATTCTCTGCACTTGGCTATACAATTTCTTGTCCATGTCCAAGGTTCACATTTACTGCGACTCTATTGAGGAGGGAAGCGGTCCAGCAGAACCCTCGGCAGACACGCCAGCACCATAGGGGAGCGTTTGCTGGTTTGGATGTTCATTGATACCATGTTGAGTCAGGAGGTTACATCTATAGGTTGAAACGATTGCCGTCGCTACCTCCTAACCCGATCCTGAGTGATTTTAAATTTCCCATACTCGCTCATATCATGTTGTGTCGCCCTGTCTTCAGTTATCTATACTATCACTAATGCAGTACCGTGTGGACAGTAACCTCTATTTTATTACAGCAACACCTACTCACGCATTTCTATAGCATGCTGCTACTTACACAATCACAATTGGGCAAACTGATTGCAATGAAGCATCCGCTGGGGTTGTCTATCATTCTAACAGATACAGGCTTGAGGGACCACGCTAACTTCATCTTCCTTATGGCAGCTCAAATCACAATGCTAACATGTTTTCCCATCGCTTCGGGGCTGTCCTCGAGGATTACAACATGCTGAACTGATCTAATCATGTACAGATGGTAGCAACTAATATATCGGGCTAACCATATCTTCGGGACTTATGACTGAATAGAGGATGTGGATATTGCTTCAGACTAATTATAAGTGAAGTGCAGTTCTACCTGGGATGAGATCACCGAGGTTGCCGCATATGCATGCGTTGTTTATTCTGCCTTTGCACATGGGCCCGCCAAGCGAGGCTTTGCTGCATTGAGGCAACTTAACTGGATTTCTTGCTAAGGTATTTCTCTCTCAGGGCAGAATTAGGAATAGAGCTACTACCTCACTAGATGTCAGATTAATGGACATGATAGATTGCAGTAACTTAAAGTGACTCAACATTCCAGCACGTATTAGCTGGAGCTGGCCTCGACGATCATCCACATCATTTCTTTGGCAAGGTCGCGTAACCCTCACCATCCGAATATATATGAAAGAGAATGGTAAATCTATTCAGTATCACTCCCTTGCACCTTGTTTAAATCACTATGTGGAGGCATTTTCTCAGTCTATAACTTATGTGTAGATTATGAATAAAATAACATCGATTTTATAGGCATTCAAGAGACTAAAGTAACTACCCATTTAGAGCAACAACTTCAGACAGGCAAAAAGCTAATACTAATTGAGCAAAAACAGGCCACATATCTGGGCTTAGTCTTTGTAATCTGACCAAGGATCTTGGACAATGCCATTGGTTTTGGATATGTCAGTGATGGCGTTGCATTTCTCGACCTGGCTATACCAACGCGAAAACGCACCACAATCACATATGACCCAAACTGTTGACAAGGTCAAATAGACCTAAAATAAAGATTAGAACAACAGTCTTCAACTAAATAGATTTCATACTATGCAAAACAGGCCCTCTAGGAGCAGATAGATAGCTAACATCTGCGCCAGCCCCGATCAAACGAAGCCCTAACAAAAATACTCAAAT